>JAGEOH010000482.1:0-44426 GCA_032207245.1 Pardosa pseudoannulata
GTAGCCCTTCGCGCTCCCACGACACATCCGAGGTTCGATCCCCGGGCTGAGCAAGGTTGACTCAGCCTTTCATCCCTTCAGTGGATAGATGAGCTGAGGACCAAGCGTGCTTGGGAACTTAACACTGGGGGTTCAGCGTAAGATTAACCACCTAACCGGAACATATGCTTCGCACCCCAGGGCCCTTGGTCACGTAAACGGAGATTGGCACCGTAGGCCCTGGCCCCCCTAGAAACTTGCGCGGAGGAGTTTAGTTTTAATTACGACTTGCATTAATTAGCAATTTAAAATGATTAATTTTCTTTAACCTCATTTTTTATTTTTTTTTTCTTCCCATTTCTCTCCAGTGTAACTTTTTTTGACAATCTCAGAGATTGTGTGATAAGAGTATGAATTAAGGACTGAGCGATGCAACAATATATAAAACAAACGCTGTCTTGACACTGATTTCCAAATTTTCAGTTTGGTGGTGTATCACGATGTGGAATACCTATATAAACCAATCTCTAATACAGGCTTGCAATTCCGTCACTTTTCTCACCTTTAGTCACTTTTTTTACAATTGATCACTTTTAGTCACTTTAAGTAAACAGTCACTTTTTTCATGGTATATAACAGCAAAAGTGCGTTGTTGAAAAAAGGAAATCTGAATTAATAACAAAATATTTTAATAAAAGACCAAAAATGGGATGCTCTAATCTTATTTTTCTTATTAAAATGTAATTAGTCATATGGTTTCCAGAATTTAGTGATTTTAAAAAATCGTAAAGTTCCTGAAATCTACATTTGTACTGAAATGTACATTTAATACATTTCTTTTTCTTTTTCTTCACAGTTTTTGTTTAGATACTCTAATCTAGCTATGTACACATTTCAAAACATCATTCATATACGCAGAAAATTGTGATTATAAAATTAATGTATTGTATGTATTCAAACCTAATTTATAGATTTTCTTGAATAAAAAGCAAGTTGAGTTGTGTTAAACAAAATTTTTAACCTTTTTTGTATTTGACGCTAAAATCATGTTTTGCATGAATCATTTGATAGAAAAATCTTAATGATAGCATCTGTTATCAAGAGGAGAAAAAAATCGCATTTTTTTTTTCAATGTTTAGTCATTTTGTATTATTTGTCCCTTTTCTCACCTTTTTGAAAGTACCTCAGCAGTTGCAAGCCTGCTAATATGAAATCTTTCCGATATCAATATAGTATTACTGCACGTACAATATAACGTTTCTGAAGATCATGTCCCGTTACACAAGCAGTCTTTCCCGTTACATAAGCAGATATCTCAACCTCTAGCTCAGCACATGTGCGGTATAGATATATGAACGCCGAGTGGATAGAAAAACGCTCTTGGATATCAGACTTCGCGGGTTCGAATCCCCCTGGTGGCATGGATATAGAATCGGCTTTATGCAGTAGATCCCGGTCTTGTTGCAAAAGAAGTAGATCGTAGCGCTTCAAACCAATCATGTAACAAAACAAACAAATGTACGTGATTTGAAGGTTGTAGCTAACTCTAGAGGGAGGGGAACTGAATTTTACCCTCACGCCATTACTAAATAAAAAATAAAAGTTCTATGCTGCAGATCATGGATTGCGAAGCTTTTCTTTTCAGGTGAAGTGATAGGAATTACGTAAGGTGTAGACAGCTTGTTGAGACTATTCATAACCATTTATAGGCATGAAACCGAAACTAGACGTGTCTGTAGAAAGAAATGGCAACGAATGATTTTTTTAAAGTTTCTTGAATTGAATATTGACTTAATAGAGACAGTGCATATTTGTAAACAAATACAAGTGCTGACTATAACTCAACTTTTCGTTTGCGAAACATTGTTTGTTTTCATTGCGTCTTATGAGTTTCGATATGGATCGTGTATACAATAAAACTAAGTTTTATTTAAGGGAAGGTGAAAGTAACATCAGAAACTTGCCAAGTAATTCAAAATAGATTTTTTTAGCACTTACAAAATTATAGATACATTTTTTTAATTAAACACTTTATACAGTACTATTAAGTAATCAAAGTATAACTAATTATTATGTTAACAGGCGCAATAAACTATTGCACAAATAAGAACCTAATAAAAATGTGCAAAACTTGATCATTTTAAGGAAAAAATAACTACATTTATAGGTGCAGTACTTCTCACAAAAACATGGAAAATACATTAGAAATATGAGAAAAAAACTTAATAATAATAAAAAAAATTCTTAGAGCTTAATAATTTTATATAATCTATTACATTACACTAAGTTTAACATTTTATGACCATTCTGAAAATGTTTGCTGCAAATTATCGAAGAACTTGGAGTCTTGCCTTTTCAAAGTTTTTATTCAATGCATTTGCAATGTAGGATCTTTAGGAAAGCAATAAAATCCAATATGTTCACCTTTTTTTAAATGCTTAGTACAGCCATACGTACAACAACTTGTTACAATATTCATATAATTGGCAAAATTAAAAGCCCAAGTAACAAGCACGATCCGTAGGAAATTCAAATGTTTTGCCAACGAGGAAGTTGAGCTGCCATTTTTGCTGCACTTGACGTCATGCGCACATTCTCTATTGGAATATTGATTTTACATTTCGAATCTTTAGAGCTGCCATCTGTCGTTCCAGTTTGAAAGTATGTATTTGGAATGTTTCGTTTGTTTTGTGCTGCCCTCTATTGGGTAATGAGCGAACTCTATTTTTATTTGAAAAGGGTAGGAAGTTTAATTCCAAGTAGGTTCCAATTTTTTATTGAAATAAATAGGAAGATATTGATTTTATGTCACAACTCCTTTTTTTTTTACCAAAATAATTCATACAGTGACTATTTATAATATTTAAGTACACAACAGTGAAATGTTTCACTTCGTGTCATAATAAGCTTACAGGATGTGGACACATCTCTTAATCTCAACGCACTGTTTAAAATACTTTCATCAAATTATTAAAAGCTATTACTAATGAATTGCAAAATATTGCAATCTATTGAATGTTTAGGTAGATTTAGTTTTCGAATATTTGTGAAAGGAAGAATTTAACTTATTCATTTGTGCACCACCTAAATTCTAAGATTTGCAAGTACACTACAAATTGGAAATGTGATTAAACAGAAAGTAGGAAAGGTTTTTAAGTATGATATAACAGTTTTTAACACAACCTAGTTAAAAAAGAATTCCCGAGTTCCACCCCCTCCTCAATCTGTTAATGCTTAATGCATGAAAAATATAAGAGATAAGTAGTCACTTTTATAGGACACCACATTGGCCGTTAGGGTTAGTCACGCCCTCGATTGCAAGATCCATGTACTTATTTAAAGCCCCTCCACACTATGGTCCATTGCAAGCCATCACCACCGTCTGGAGGGGGTATGATTTATCGTGGTCGATGGCGGCAGACGATAAAATAACCTTGGTGGACGATGGCTTCAGAGGTGGTTTTTCTCCAAAGATCAAAGGCAGCCAGATGCGCAACTAAAGTGCGCGGTAGACCTTATGGACGAATCCACGCGCTCGGATGATTTAGTGGTCCAGCGTGTGGATGCAACCCGTGAACTATCTTTGAAGGTCACCATCATGAAGTGGTGAACAATTGGCCATAGTGTGGAGGCTACATTAGAATTCGCAGGCCGGAACTAGGTCCTTCCCGATCTCCGGTGAGTTCTTTCGAATCACAAAAGTTCCATTTCATCTCACCCTGCCGCAGTGTTCAGATGTCCCTAGCCCCTTCAATTTTTTGTGTTTCTCTCTTTTAAAACTTTCTACTCGCTTCTTTCCGTGTGTCCTTTTCATTTTTTAGCGGTTTATTTTCTGCTTGCTTTCATTTTTGTGTTTCTTGATGGAAAATTCTGGATTAGAGGTCTCGGCCCAGGGAATTCAGTTGCACCAGCATCTTGCATGCCTTGTATGAACTAGGTCCTTCGGCGCCAGAGCAAAAATCTGACTTGAACTCCTACCGTGAAATATAGTGGAGAAAATATACAAACATGCTGTTTTTCTATGCATAAAATTTTAAGAATGATTATTACTTACAAATTAAGAAATTAATGATTTTACATATCGTGAAGTGCATAAAAAAAGAAAAGTATTTACGAAACTATTTCCCAATGTAGTTGGTAATACAGACAAGTAATTCATTTCAAACACGGCTACGAAGCTGTTATCATATCATATCATCTCGAGGAGCACGTGTAGTTTAAGGAATGCTACGGACGTAAGTAACACTGCCCTCGTTCGGTTTACGTTGTGACGTATTGGAGTAAGGGTAGGCGAGGCCGTCAAAGACAAACATCTATTTACTCTTGAGTAAATACTTTATTCGTAGGAATAACTGTATACAGTTATGTACAGGATTCAGTAATTTCAATTACTTCTGTGATCTCGTACTGAGATAAACGTTAAAAATAAACAATACGTCGGTACAGTGAAGCTAATAACACAGGAACAGTTCGCTAATGATTGCTGGTACGGGACTCGGACACTCTAATCTACCGAACAGTTGAACTTCTACACTGAGACTCGAAACGCTCAGAGAACGAATCTCGCTGGAGTTCGTTGAAAATCAAAGGATGCAGGATGATCCAAAATGAGAGCAAGTGTCACTTTCAACGTCTGCTGGTTTCACCGTCATTCATCCACTTTGCATAAGTACTAACAACTGTAGATCGCGAACAACCCACGAGTCGTGCAGTTTCGGAAATACTTGTTCCGAGCCTTCGAGCCATTACAATCTGCCCTCTATCAAAATCGCTTAGATCCACAGCCTTTTCCATCACACATAGAAGTAAGTGAAAGAATGATTCTTCACCTCCTCCGATATAAACGGACATTTATGGGGCTCCTTAGCCAGACGGCTTTATCCCCGATTCTAAAGGTAAACAGTAAGCAGGGTAAAAACTGTACTGTAAGGTATTATTAAGTTTAAAAATTTAGAAAAGGAGTAATTTAGAGGTGCCGGTCATTAAAAGGTGGGTAAGGAGAAATCAGTGAGAGCTGTGACTTAAGTTGTAAGTACCTGTAAAGATACAACAATATCTGATTAACACCCTGAAAAGAAAGTTGTGGTTAGTATACACAGTGCGAAACACTAGATGGAGTCTTACGGTCAAATAATAAACATCAAACACAGAAGGATTCTTCAGACTATCCAGCAGCAGTTAAATACCACTTCCACCTGATCACGTGCCTTCCACGTCATCCAGGCGAGTTGATTGCAAAATGTAGGGGTGGTCATAATGTTTTGGCTCTTGAGTGTATATATATACATATATAGATGTATAAGAGATGTCCATAATTAAAGTTTCGCTTGCAAAAGGATGAAAAAAAAAAAAAAGAACCACTGGTCAGAATGACTTCAAATTTCAACTGAATATACTAGAAGAAGGGGAAACGATATGGCAAAATAAAAAAGTTTAAAAATGTATCAATAGATGGCGCTGTAAGCGGCATACTATGCAAATTAATTAAAAGACACTTATGCGCACTACACATTCCATGTGGTATAAAAGAACGGGATATGTGGCGTTCCCATCATATCGTACCTGAGTAGTTTGTCATGAGTCTCTCAATGAAGGATCGCGCTCTTCTGGTGAAGCTGTTCTACCAGAACGACGGCTATGCGCCTGCAGCTTTAAGGAAATTCCGGTCAATAAAGAGAAATAAAAAAGGCTGTGGTTCGATTTATGCAAAGGGTCTAAAGAATATGATTCAGAAGGTTGAAGAAACAGGTTCTTTTGAAATGAAATCTAACAGAGGGAGGAAATCGCTTCGACTTCAGTAGAGGTAGAAGATGTGGCCACAGCATTAGAGGAAGGGACGAACAGTGGTGGGCAAACATGTAATGCACTTGGTATTGCCCGAGGTATAGACATGCTTGTGAGTACGGTGCACAAAATTATACGCAATACCTTGCTTTGCTATCCGTACAAAATGACACATGTTCAGGAGTTGCTTCCTGCTGACCTGCCAAGAAGCGAAGCGTTTCCTCTGGAATTTCCTGCTCGCATGGAATGAACAATGAATGGCCATGGAACATTTTGTGGACAGATAAAGCCCATTTCCACCTTCACGGGTTTGTCAACACACAAAATTGTAGGATATGAGCAAAGGAAAACTCATTCGCAACTGCATTAGTACCAATGCATTCGCAAAAGGTAATTGTGTCGTGCGGGTTGACTGCATCGTGTATGGTAGGGCCATTTCTTTTAGAAGATTGGTCCTGTGGGTCCTGTTACCCGTTGTAACGATCCGTTACATGATCCGAGCGAAAGAAAAACGGAAGGTGACCTTTCGCAGAGGACCATTATGGCTAGCGGTAAGTAGACACGCGTGGTCCGGACAAAGCCGAGGCAATCGCTTAGGCAGCGGTACATTAAGAACTGTCAGTACGTCGGAGACAATGTATCTACGCCTTTATGATGTTTACTGCCTTCAAAAGACTCGGATAATGATTATTAATCGAGTGACGGTGTAGTGCACATATGGATCCAGTTATAGTACCGCAAATGAATTTAAGTTATTTAGGTCGGTTCACTTAAAGACGACCTTTCGGCCACATCTGGAAACGGATCAGCTGGTCGGTTGACTGCAAGATTGTGTCACCCTGGTTCTGGAAGGTTCCGCAAGAATCACGCTAGGGGCAACCGGGACCCCTATAAAAGAAGATTGGCTGAACCAAGAATGGAACTTTTTCTTTGAGAGTTGTTTTGGAGGAGTTTTTTTTTGTGGAACTGGAGAGGAATCCACTTGTCTTTCCGATCGCCGGAGCTTGCCTTGCTGTAGAAGCCGCCAGCGTCTCTGTTTTTTGTTAAGAAGTCAACTTTCGACTTTGGGATCTCATTCCCGTCATCTTTAATATTTTTCTACTTCGTGCTTAGAAGTAGGTCGCTGAGAGTAACCCTTACTCTCATTTTGGATCATCCTGTATTCTTCGTTTCGTCAACGAACTCCAGCGTGATAAGCATTCTGAGCTTTTCGAGTCTCAGTGCGGAAGTCGACTATACTGATCACCAGCCCGGAGATTATAGTGTCAGTGTCCCGTACCAGCACTAATTAGAGGACTATTCCTGTGATCGAGAAGGACTAACTTCACTGTACTCACGTGTTGTAATTGTGTTAACATTTATCTCAGCACGAGATCTCAGAAGAATTGGAACCTACTGAAACCTGTACATAGCTGTACATAATTATTCACCTGAATAAAGTATTTAATCCAGTGTAAACAGATGTCCAGCCTGTATCATTGATGGCATTGCCTACCTTACTACAGTCCGTCACATCGTGAATGGTAAACGGTATGCGAGCCTTGCACAGTCAGGTCATTCCAACACTTCAACAGCTTGTATATATGGATAGAATCATTTTTATGCTAGATGGCACTCTCTCGCAGATCACAGAGCTAGTCATGCAACAACTCAAGAGGCATTTCGGAAATAATCGACTTATCAGCCATAATTGTCTAACAGCCTGCCTCTAAGATCACCAGACCTCAATCCTTGTGACTTCTGACTGTGGGGTTATCTTAAAAATGTTGTGTGTAGTGCCCCGATTGCAAATTTAGCTGAATTGAAGACACGGATTATGCAACACATTAGCAACGTCACCCCTGAGACATTCCGATCTGTTGTGGAACATGCTGTTTATTGCTTTCAGCTTGTGGCGGAGAATGATGGAAAGCATATTGAAACTATCTGCCGCAAGTCTAGTGATAATTAACACCCGTTTTCATTGTTGCTTTTTATGTTGTTTTTGGGCCAAGAACATTTAAAAACCAATTTTTCCCATCCAGTGTGGTACGACCTTGCCGTAGTGGATTACGGGCTTTCAACTTACAGTGACACAGCTGTTGACTGACTTGTAAGTCATTTTTTTCGTCACACGACCCAAACATACATCCAATTTGAACACTACAGTTGGTTTACTGTGCAACTCATGCCACAGTCGTCATATTTCGATTCAAAATGTCACTTGTAGCCGAATCCACTTTCGTTATGCTGCTTACAGTTACATCTATTGATACATTTTGGAACTTTTTTTATTATGCCAAATCGTTTTCCCCCTTCTTCCAGTTCAAATTTGAAGTCATTCTGACCAATGGTTCTTTTTTGCAGCCTTTTGAAAGTGGGACTTTAATGATGGACACCCTTAATATATACTGTAACGTACTGGGAATAAAATAGGCGAGGCCGTCAATGAAACAGGCTAGAAACCTAGGTATTCTGGACTAAATATTTTATTCAATAGAATAAATTATGTACAGCTATGTACAAATTCAGTAGGATGTTAACATTCGGGGATCTCGTACAGAGATGATATTCACACACAAGGATGCGTGGGATACCGGAACAGTATGGCTAGGGCTTCCAATCACAAGAGTTGGGAACTAACTAGTGCCGGGACTAATGCTGACACGATCACTCCGTCTGTCGATTAGCACAGTTGGCTTTTCACAGCAAGGTTCAGAGGTTCTGAGTGCGTATCACGCTGGGATTCGTGAAGAAAAACTCAGGATGCAAGACGATCCAAATTCGAGAGCAAAGTCACTCTCGGCTGCCTACTTCTATGCAAGAAGTTAACTAAAATTTAGCAGATAACGGGGAAGGAATTCCCAAGTCGAAGGTCGACTTCCTAGCAACAGAGACGCTGGCGGTCTCTAAAAAAAAAAAAAAAACTCCAGACACGGAGATTCGAGCGGTCCTTGAGCGACCAGACTCTATCAGGTAGAAGCCCCGAGAAGAACAAAAAGCCTCCGTTCTAGTCCTGCCCTTCCTTTTATAGCGGCACTCGCCCCCTTTTTCTCGGTCCTTCGAGAAACTTCCAGAAGCAGGGTGACATAATCTTGCGGTTCCCCAAGTCTCGGATCAGTTGTTTTGTTTCCAGATGTGGTCGAAAGGCATTTCTTCAGATCCATCGACTTAACCAACTTAATGGCCTTTTTTGTAACCGCTAATGGGCGGCAAGGTGCACTCTAATTATTTACACTCTTTCCACAGCGTCGTTCCATTCAGCAGGTTTACAATGCCCAGACGATGAGGAGCCGGCAACGAACAGTTTTCAATTAAGGTGCTTAGACCACCTGGTTCTATTCGAGGCTAATCGTGAGTCCACGGCGAAAGGTCACCTTCGGGCTCCTCGTTCTTTTGGGGTCATGTAACGGATCGTTACAATACATAGATACATTATATATATACATACATAATATATATATACATACATACATATATACATACATACATATATATATACATACATATATATATACATACATATATATATATAATATATATATATACTGTGAGATCCACTTTATAAATTTCGGTTTATTATGTTAAAAGCAAAACAATTATTTAAATTTATTATTTTGTTTACGTGAATTTATTTATCATTGTTTAATTTTTGTCACCGTGAACTGAACGATATTGAAAAAGTATATTATTTTGTACGCTGTGGCAACAAGCACGTTCTCGTTCTGTTTTGTTTAATTTAACAGTGTTCTATGAAAAAAATTGTCATATAACTAGGTGAGTCTTGGACTCTAGTTGGCTTGTTAATTTGTGAAATAAATGAGATTTGGCAGTATTAATACTTTTGGAGTATTAATTTTCAACACAAGAAACTCTTTTTTTATTTTTACGACATATATATTAAGTAATCAAAAATTAATGAGGAAATGTATTTTATTAAAAGGTATTATAAGTTACTTTATTTGAAACATAGATTAGATTGCAAAATTAATTAATATTGCCACTTACCTTACCTTTAATAATAGTTTTTTTTTTAAATCTGGATAAATGGGAATATATTATAAAGGGACTCAAAATCAACTATCTTTTATTTTTAGATAATAATTAATAAAGTTGGATATATTTATAAGTTGTGTTAATAAAATAAGCAAGTTGTTTCTAATGGTAAAGCTGTCGACGCGGACCAATAAACAAACAAATAACGTAGACAATAACATTTGTCTTTAAACTTATTTTAATAATCATAATGCCAGCAGCAACGTGCTGCCATCACTCGGAAATAATTCTTTTTCTTAAACTAAACTACAAAAAGTGTTGCCACAAAAATGCAACTAAATTATACTACAAAACAAAACAGCACACTGAGCATAAAATATAACAGTACAAAATGTAAAACATTGAGTTCGAGGATAACAAAAGACAAAAGGATAAACAAAAAACAAAACATTAATAAATGATTCAAACAAAAGCTATAGATTCAAGTTTTAGGAATTGATTCCTATATTATTTATATTATTTTTTTAGAGAAATAAAAGGCATGCCTTTTATTTCATGCCTAAATATATATTTTATAGACCAATGAAGTTTTTTTTATAATGTATGAACTTTCTTTAAAAAATTGTTATTATACAATATAACCAATTATAATAGAAATTAATAACCTTTTAATTCTTGCCGAGCTCTTTTCCATGCGCTTGCGCAGTAGCCAGTGCACTCACCAGCGGTTCTGGGAATTATGTAAACATTAATAGCGGATCATATGATTTCGCCATGAGCGGAATGTTTGTACTCAGGCTCGGCAGATCAAGTTGTTCTTTGAAATTGTATATTTGACATTTTTATTATTTCGTTTTAGTACTATTAATACTTTATATTATTATACAAATTACGCATTGACATTAATTAATTACATTTCAGAAATGAAAATATGCCACCAAATAAAAAACTAAAAACATCTGAAGCTGATGAAGAGGAAAGAGAAACCGTTTCAAATGAAGTTGAATCTTTGAAAGGTTTGTTACCTTTAATTTCGAAATTTAATGTATGCCTTTGACCTTTGTTAGTCATAACAGTTACTGTGCAAACTATTTCCTCCGCGGGGTAGAAAAAAAGTTTGTTGGCTTTGCAGCCATTTTTTGGCTATTTTTTTCCCATGGGACAACCTAATTGTCGCCAAGTTATGTTTACGTTTCGTTTTTAGTTTCTTAGTTATGCGTGCGTTGTGAATTACATTTAGACATAATTTTGAAATATATTAAAAAAACAAAACAAAAAAACTTTCAATTTTCTTTGCCGAAAGCCAGAAAAATATAACTATATATCTTGTTTCTTTTTTTATTATCTTTTATTATAAAATCCAACGCCTCTGTAAATGCATAAAAAGTCAACTTTCAAATTTTTATAGCATCTAAAGCAATTCATGTAATGTATCAAACAGATTAAGTAATGTTGTATAAAAGTTTAATATTATATTTTCAGAGTTTTGTGGTTTCCCACTCACCCAACTAGATACATATTTATAATCAGTGGTTACCAAAATTCCTATAGTCTACTGGGGGTTTTGTTCCTCTACTTAAAAAATTTAATTTATGAATTTAAAATTTCTAATGAAGATTGGCAGATACAAAAGTTTGCTAATTTATAAAACTCTTTGTTGTAAACTTAATGCACCTAAGCAGGGAATGAAATTTGATAACTATTTAATTCTAAATCTGTTATTACTTGCATCAATTTTGAATTGAAAGTGAAAAATAAAAATAATTTATAAAAATCAATTGCTTTGCTACTGTTTCAATGTGAGATTGTAAATATATTCATATTGATGAACCACAGAATGAACACATATTTCAGGAAATGTTTTTCCTTACTGATAATATAATATGTACCAAAAATCAATTTTGATAACCTCTCCTTTTAATGAAATACATTATAATTTAAATTTTAAGGACTCCTTCTATGCTGTCATTGCTAGTAGTTTTGCAATTTGTTAAGATAATAAAATGCTTAGTAAAGCAATAAATGATCTTGTTTCTTGAAATATAAAATATTAACTAATTTGATCTCCAGAGTTAAAAATTCTGCAAAGGAATACCTAAATATATAATCTAAAAATTTAAGTTTTTTTTACTAGCTGCAGTATATGATATAAAGAGCATTCGAAATATGTTTTATAAATGTAAGATCTAAAGAGCAGCATATAAAAAATGTTGAATTAGCCTTATTTGGATTGTACCATATTGACTGTAATACAGAAAAATAAAAATTACTTTTAATAAATTTCTTGCCCTTATATTTATTATATAGGATAATACTGTAATCAGTTAATGATCTTTTTAGAATTATAAAAGGTACATCTAAAGCATTAAAAGGAAGAATAAATACCAATGTCTAAAAAATGTATTTCACACTATACAGCACAAAACTAATGATTACTTATGTTGTGAAATATTTTATTTTACTATGACTTTACTGAAAATATTTATTTTTCTGTTAAGATAATGAATTCTCAACTGTAATCAGTTATTATTTAGGTACTCTTTAGTTTAACATACAGTTTACTTATTTTGTTAAAAATACAATTTTCTTAATTAAAAAATATTTAATTTGTTTGAAACGGGAATGCAGACAAAATATTTTTTAAACATTTTTAAGACAATATTTTAATTCGATCTTTGTTATGATATATTTAACAAATGCATCAAAAAAAAGAAAAAAAAAAGATTTCCAATTTTTATGAATTGAATTACTATAAATTACAGTGCTTTAACATGTCAGCAGTAGTATTAACCCTCTGACTGCTCAACTTGTAAACCCATATCTCTTTAAAAATTGCGTATTTTTTAATTTGTTGCATAGTTTAAGTGTATATATAAATTGGAGAATTGAAATACTAATTTTTTTTTTCTAGAAAAGATTTTTTATAATGACTTTTATGATGAGAAACTAAGCTTTCAGAAAAGCTAATTTTAGATGTTATCAAATAAAAATTTAATTTTTTAATGAATTTTAATTGAAATACAGTTAATTTCTATTTGTAACATACTATCTATAATTCTATTATCTAATATAACTATAGTTCTAGTCATATAATTATATTTATTACCTAATTAAATGTCTAATACTGTATATAATTTATTGCACTGGTTAAACGGCGAAAAGGCGGAATGTGCTTCTTAATAAAGAAAGAAAAACACATGCCTGCGAAAATCACGGGATGAGCAAATTTTGCTACATTTGAATTGCCTGTGGAAATCGCGGGATGAGCAGTCAGAGGGTTAAATTTATAAAAAATATGTAAAAAGGAAATGCAGAACTAACAGCTTTACTACCACAAAGATAATAGGCACATTCAAACTATAAGATCATTTGTTGTCAGTAGATTTTTAAAATTTTATATTTAAGATTTATATTAATTGTTTTTTTAACACTTATAAAATTTAAAAAACTAGTATTTGCTGTAATATCTATATGTCATATTATTTTTTTTATTATTAGTAAATAGTATTATGAATTACGCTTGTCATCCTCCTATCCCAAATCCTAAAATAATGGCACATAGTGCTGCCTCACATTTTTTCATAGGACCTTGTGCATAGAGTCCTGAAAAAGGAATAAGGGTTGCTTGAAAATTGGGTTCTAGAATTTGGGCAATTATTGCTCGTGTTCAGCAAGCCTGCAAAACCTTGTATTCAAGTTGTTAGCTGCAAAGTCCATTGCAAAACATGATTGAAAAGCAAAGTGGCTGAATTATATTTTTCAGTATATTTGAATTTGTTCAGGCCGAGTGTAATTTTGAGAATGTACTGTTGTGTTTTGTCTTTGTCAAGGTTTTGCAGAGTGATTAAATTTAATCATTCAGTGCATTGTTTTTCACATATCTATTGTTATATGAACAATTTACTCACCTTACAACTTTTTACTTTTGTTTTTAGAAAGACTCTGTAAGTGTACTAAATTCTTGTTTAGCAAACTCATTTTCTGGATTCAATAAACTATGTTTTCGATCTTTTTTCGTTCGGAGGTTGAAGTAGTACTTTCTATCATTGCTAGGTGCTCCGTAAAAACCAGCTACTTTGACCTTGATTGAAATGCAAGTGATGTTTAACTCTTTCATGGGCCTTGAGAAGATTAATCCCACTTACAAGGTCTAACAAAATATACCTGTGAGAAATACAAAACTGACTTATAGGTCAGTAAAACTCTGTAAAGCATTAGCTCACCAAATAATAAACAATCCTTAAACAGTTGAAGGTTAGGCTGTTTTGTTAGATTTAAGCAGTAAACCATGTGGTTCTGGATGATCAGTTAGTATGTGAAATCATTAACCAAAGTTAGTTTCTAACTGAAGATGATGTAGGAGATGTTATGCTAAGGCCCAGGAAATGAGTATCCACTACATTTGTGCAAAATGTCATCTTTGGGTACTGCAACTTGCTTCTTATTTTTCCATGGCAAATAATCCATGTCTAATTGATTTTCTCCAGGAGTGTAAATGGTTTTGCAGAAAGTATACTTTCCATCACTAAAATTAAACATCAACATAAGTTTCACAAAATGAAATATATTTCCCACAATAGGGTTAACTGTGATAATTCCTTGTTAAAATAATACACAATAAAATGATCTAAAGTATGTAAAATTATAGATGAGATTAATTTATAACAGTATAAGTTATTATAAAACATGGGAGAATTATTCATTTCACTAAAATTGATACTCTTATTAAAGATATGTATGAACCATTGTAGATATGTTTTCGAAAATTAATGAAAAGAACAGTAATATAAACTGTTATTTTTTAGTATTGTGCTTTATATTAATTTGATAAACCTGAAATTTTTTATAGATTTTGGTGCTGATTGGAGAGCAGAATGCAAAAGCGTACGTGACATCAACAGATATGTTTTGAGAAAAGAGATTCTTAAAGATGTAACATTTCATGTAGGAGAAAAATTGGTTCCATTTCATGCTCATCGTTTGATTTTAGCATTCAGCAGTCCTGTTTTTGAAGCTATGTTTTATGGTGCTCTTGCTGATAAAAGAGATGTTATAACCATTCCAGATATTGCCGCAGAGGGATTTCGTGGCCTAATGAGGTAATTTAATTTTCTTTAATGGTATAGTTTATTTTCATTACAACATTAAAAAAGATGCTAATGGAATATCTTGTATTCATTTGTTATACCTAGGTAGCACAAAAATATTGGTTAATACCAATTTCCCTATTAATAATTTCCAAGTATGTATCTAATAGCATATTTAAATGTTTTTAACGTTTCTTAATTAATCTTTGTCATAGATAACTTCTGTTCATCTGAATTTTGGGTTTGTTTATATTATTCTCTATTGAAAATATATCTATGTATAAACAAATAATTTTTAATTTTTCAAATCTTAATACTTTTGTCTTTAATTTTTTTTCAGATTGTCCCTTTAATTCCGTGTTATATATCTGTTAGAAGACAGATTTAAAATTATTATACCGGCAATAAATGCTATTGTTTTGAGTTTCTCTGAATAGAAAATATCCGAATAACCTGAAAAGAAATGTTATTTTTAAAAAAACTTGGGTTATAAATAAATGTCGGATCATTTAATAAATAATTTAGTCTTATTGAACATTTAGAATAAGATATTAATAATTTATTTTGATCAGTAATATAAATATACTATACCAACATTTTTTTTTATAAGTTGTTTTAGAGAGAAAAAAGGATGGTTAAATGTATACCATTTTCTCAAAATTTAGGAGTTGCACCATTTTTTTAAATTTTGAAACCCTATGAACAATTTCCAAGTATGTATCTAATAGCATATTTAAATGTTTTTCTTCTTTTCTCAAATTTTGGAATCATGTAGACTTGTAAGTCATTTTTTATTCCTACTGTTTTATGCTTTCTGTAAGTTTTGTGTTTAGATTTCATCATCTTCAGTTTCTAGTTGTATTTATGTAAAACAAATTGTAAATTCTTTTATGTTCCTCTCCTCTGGATTTATATTGATATATTTATGGTAAAATTTATTGTTTATATAACATTATGAATAATTGTGGTTTTTGATTACTAATATATTCCTTTTACTGTTGTGTTCAGTATATATTAATACTTAAAAATTGGCAGTTTAGTCAAAAGAAATGGCTCTTTAAAATGATTACTAAGAACTTGTACTCATTTTTCTGTATAGTCATTATTTTTAACCAGGCAATTTAATATTATGTTTTCATAAAAATCTTAGATAAAAGTTTTGTTGAAAGTTTATAGAAATATACTTGTCTAATATATTTTATGACCTGAAAAGTAGCTTAGATACAGTGACATAGGCAGAATTTTTTGCAGAGAGGGTCTAAAGTCGTCTAAAGGGCAGTTAACTTTTAATTCCATGGATATTTATTAACCATTCGCAAATACAACTGACATAATACATACATACGTCTATGCTTGCATCCATAGTTTTTTATGCTTACATAAATATATCCTAAAACAGATCAAAAATGCTGAATATAATATTATTGTCTCTTGAAAAAGATATTCACAAACATATTGGGTTTTTGGTTTGGAGTGCTACGGTTTACTGTTTTGCACACGAGGGCTAATGAGACCGGGACCTACTGCTTAAAGCCGAATCCGAACGGCTACGAACATCCATGCCATAGTGGGATTCGAACCCACGAACTCCGGTACCGACGATCAGCGCCCTAACCAATCGGCCAGCGTTCGGCTGAACCATATTGGGACTTTTATTTTATACTCTTAAGTGTTTACATGGTTTAAATTATCCTGTAAAATACTAAAATATATTTAATTCATGCTCTGGTATTTACCAGATGAATTAAAATTGAAGTCATTTTACGAATAACTAGGAAAATTAAAAAAAAAAATTAAGAAAGGAATTATGACATTATTTTTCTTTTATTCCATTTATTTTTCTTTTACAAAATTACATATCTTTTATGACATAAAAATGTGAAAGCAGTATGGTATAATTAGTAATTATAAACTATTGGTTAATACCAATTTCCCTACATCAAATGGGCCCCCTGAATATCATTTATTGTTATTTAGCAATGTTCACTATGTGGTAATTTTGCTATGCAAACTTATTCATTGACTTTTATTAAGGCAAGATTCTTCCTATTTGTTTAGAAACTTTACATTTAAAATTTATATTTTCTGACATTTTCCCTTAGAACAAAAATCTATAGCAATCCAATTCTACTTTGTTGGCTTCATAGCTTCCCAAAGAATTGCTATAATTACATTTAGATATAGTATTCGTTGAATTGACTTGTACCAAGTGAAGAAAGTGCAGAATAGATTCACTTTCATTTACATTCCACAAATTTAGTATTGTGTATTGCACTGAATGTTGTAAGATATCATTTGATGTCAGAAAAAGATATTTATTTTTATGAATATTATGAAAATACATGGTTTCAGCACACCTGGAAAATCAGGGAAAATCATGGATTCAGACAATGGATTAATTTTGTCATGGAAAGTTTTGATTTTTCAAGTAAAATGAGTAAAAGTCATGGATCTGCTAAACTACAGATTAAAAAAAATGCATTGAATTGTTTAATCCTATTTTTACTTGTCATTTGGCTGAAATTACTGAGTTTGGTTTTTATGTATTATCCTATTGACCATATTGCCAAGTAAAATTTGTTAACCAAGAAACTCAAAGCAAGAAAGCTTAATGGGTGGGTAAATGTATATTATTCTGGATTTTTCTTAAATTGTAGATTAAAATTTTATTAATATAATGATAATTATTTTTTAATAAAAATTAGTTAAGATTTTTTGCACAAAATATGTTTATCTCTAGGGATATTGTATATAAACATTATAGGGTTATATTTGGCTATTATTCATGGTCACCTGAATAAAACCGAAGTACCCTGAATTCAAATAGGAAACATTTTGATTGAAAAATTGCTATATGATTAAACTTAGGTATGTAGATACAACAATTTATTTTTATGTGAGTTTATTAACACTTATAAAGTAAGTTTATAGTTTTTTTATTCTAAAATTCCTGTAATTTCTCTAAAAGCATATATTTTATTTGTATGTACATCAGAAGTTTTATTTATATATACTTTAACAAAAGCTTTTTAAAGTCATGGAAAAAGATCTGCTAAATCAGGGAAAGTCATGAAAAGTCATGGATTTGAAAAATTTTATTTTGGCAGATACCCTGAAAATATCCTTTTTATGACATTGTATGACATTGTTAACAACATTAAGAAAAAACATTTAAAAACGTGAGTTTTTGTAAAGATTTTCAAATTTATCAAATTTTATTTTTTAGAATATTTCTTTTATAAGCAATAAAAACAGCTCTTTAAAAAACTTGTTTTAAAAAACTTCAACTTTTAATTTTACATTATGTTGGTCAATTTCAGCAGGTGTCGAAAATTTGGTATTTAATATTCAGCGATACTCAAATTTTTGGCCAACATTTCAATGACATTGATTGATATATTTAGGCTACTTGGATAGTTTTTTGTTCATATTTTAGATAGATTTTATGAATGAATCAAAGATTTTAGGGCAAGTAATTAAAATTAGAATTTCTTCCTAGAACAAATAATTACAGAAATGTATTTGTTACAATTGTAACTCATTAACAGTGTTGAAGTTTATTGTTGTTAGAAACGTACAATTACTATTTTGTATTAAGAGAATACAGAGTGGCCACATATCAGTGAAAGCAGAGTTTTAGCAGGGTACTTCATAATTCTTGGAAAATATTAGTGTACTTTTAAAATTCTGAAAAATCAGAGTTATTTCCCTAAATTTTCCCGATTTTAGTAAAAAAAAAATTTTAATCACCTTAAAAAGTGATTACTTAACAAACTTACTTAAAAAGCAATCATCTTAAAAAGTGAAAGAATGATGTTTCGAATGTTTCATATTTTTAGGAAAGAGTAATTTTATATATTATTAAAAAGCTTTAAAGAATGTTATTTTCTGTTAAGGCAAGCTTATTTTATATTTTTATTTCATGCCAATAGAAATATATTTTTGATGTTATGTATATAATTTTATTAGATTTTTTTTATCCCAATTCATGTTCAAGAAAACACTTGATTAGTTTTAATGGCATCATTCATATATGTATATGTACATGTTATAATCAGTGTTATGGCAAATAGACAAAACAGTCTCTCTTGATAAATCTTGGTAAATCAAGTCTTTAATTAATATAGAGTTTTGTTTAAAAGCGTCACTTGCACCATTTTCATTTGTTCATGGTGGAGCCACATGTGGAGTGTGTTGACAGCTCTACACCTATGCACCAACTGACAACTATCGGTTTTCATTAATCATCAAATTCTTCAAATATCTTTCCACTCGACTGGATGATCCTAAAAGCTTACGCAAGCATGGGTTTTTTCATTTATTTTGTTATTACAAAAGAGTTCCCTTTTAAAATGTTCATAACTCGATTAATTTTCCGAATCTCCCCCCCCCCCTTTTAGACCTGACATATATATATATATATGCTAGTTTAGACTATTTTGGGTTCAAAACTATAGCTGTTAATATATCTATTGCATATGAAATAGAGATAAGCTTTAGACATATAGGAATTTGACTACACTAATTGAAGGAGTGGTGAAATCATTAAATGCATCCAAATCATTGATTATGCCAGCAATTTTTACTAATATAAATGCAAAAGAATGACGGATTTCACCTCCTAGGAGGATGGAGCTTTTGTTTGATCAAAAGTTAGCATATTTCTAAGAAATTGCATGTGACTGTTAGGAAATTTTAGGAAAATTATCAGGGGAAATTACAGTATACTTTATTTCCTGGATTTTGTGGCCACCATATGATTTTCTGTTCATTTGTAATAATACCCACTTAAGAAGTCTTTAAATGGTCTAAGAAATTAAAACTTCTGAATCAGGAAAACTTCTTAAATGGAAAAAATGTATTTTATGAAATATTTTAATCTAATAGTTATTTTTTTCACCTATAAATGTTTTCTCATAGATATATACTGCCATTTACATTTCTAAATAAATTTAGTATTTTAATTCAATCTAGAATGCATATTTTAAAAGTATAAAAAATGTTAACGATAATGAAGAATGATTAAAATGGTTTTAACATTGAGGAAAACATTAGTAAAGATATAAACTAAAAGAAATAATATCATTATATTTATTTATATAAATTTATTTTTTCCTTCTAATTAGTGCTTGATTGTTACAATCCAAAACTTTTGGCCCATCTGGGATGGTTCGTTAAAAGATCCAATTTGATTTCACTTATGGAAAATTATACTCGCCATGCCTTACAAATGGAGTCAAAACATAATTTTAAGAATTGTTTTTGTAATAAATGTTGAAACAGTGTTTATTGCTATTTTCTACTATCACTCAATTCTTTAATAAATATATCTTTTATATCTGTTTGATAAAAATGATAACTCATGATGAAAATGGTAAGGGAAGTTTAGAAAAAATAAAACTTCTTAAGAGGGAAAAATTTAAAAGTAAAATTTCTTAATTTATTGTTATAGACATATGAATGAAATTGCGACCACAGAAATAGAAATGTCTTAAGCTACTTAAGTGGGAACTTTTTATGCAAGTTTCAATGTATATTGTTATTACTACTTTTAACCCCTTCCCAGTTTTTCCTGAGCTGAACTCGGGCAGGCAAAATGTACCATCCTGGCTCATCCCGAGTGTAGCTCGAGCACTGTGAAATTTTACACTGTGCAATCAGTCTTTCCCGAATTATCCCACATGTGTTTCTTATGGTTTCGAATGCTTTTGTTTACTTTTCTGGCTGCTATATTATTTGTTGCTCAAAGAAAGATAGCAGAGAGAAGAAGGTAAGGAGAGAAACAAGGTTCTACTGTCCATATTGTGATGTTGGATTCTGTGCAGTTTCGATTGTATCATACACGACCAAATTTTGATTAATAATTTCATAATCGTTAATGTAAATGCATAGGATATACATAAAATTTAATTCAGTATAAAAGCTAGGTATTCTAAGCTTAATTTTTATAGTTAGTGTGAATTGACTCCAAAGTCTAATGATTTCTGCCGTACAGAAAGCCAACTATGCATGTAAATTACTCATTTATTTAAATTGATTTTTTTACATTAATTTTTAAGAAAGTTTGTATCCAAATGATGCTATTATGTTTAAAAAGCTATGTAGGTATAAAAATAAGCATAAAAAATTGATATTTTTTTACCTATAATCCCGAAATAAAATTAACCTGGAAGGGGTTAGTAAGAATCTACATAAATGATTCCATAAAAGTTTAGCAGAATTCATATATCTGAGCTAAAATAAATTGGGTAAGCTATACTTTAAAGATCTTTTGTATTTTAGTTTTCAACTTTGAATATATGATCATGTTTTCATTAGATGTACATAGTTAATGAAGTTTTCTTTTTTGTTTTCAGATTCATTTACTTTGATGACATTTCTTTCAAGAGTGACGTACATGCTTTCGAAATTTACTTTGCTGCCGATAAATATTGTGTATCCTACCTAAAAGATCGGTGTGATAAATACCTTTGTACGTGCGAACTCAAGCCCTCTAATGTTTGGGTACATTTTGAAAGTTCTCTTTACCTCAATTCTCAAGGTATCATGAAGCACTGTCTTAATTTTTTGCAATATAAAACTGAGGATGCACTGAGACACGAGAGTTTTCTAGATGTGGGTCCCAAAACCCTTGAAATGCTTTTATGTTTGGATATCTTATATATCTCTGAAATGAAATTGTTGTTGAATGTTGTTCGGTGGGCAGAAAATTACAGTAAAGCTGCAGAAAGTTCTTTACAAAGTACTCTAAAGCCTCTTCTGAGATTTATACGATTTGGATCTTTGACAGCAGAAGAGTTTATCACCTTTCTTGATACTCAAGAACTGAAAAATATACTCACTGATAAGGATGCTTTAGATATTTTAAAGCACATTAACAAGCCTAAATCATGTACATTGCCTGAATGGTGCTGTACAAAACTGTGGCGAAATCGAGGTTTAAAGCGCAAGTATGTTTCAAATGAAAAATATCATGTTGAACCGGAACAATATTTTAAAAGGGTAGATAAATTCAGGAAACTCAGACAATGTGCTCAGTTTGTTTCCAATTCAAGTTCATCTTTACTTGTATCTGCTTCATCATCCTCATCGTCTTCCTCATCTTCTTCATCATCATCAGAATCTGAACGTGATTCTGATTCAGATTCAGATTAAGGTTGAAGTTGAAGGACATGTTATTACAATGTTTAGGGTTTATAATTATAGATATTAATACTTGGTTTTTTTACTTGTAGTTATTTTTTTTAATTTGAGTTTTTGTTGAATGTTTTAAAATTTTATATTATAAACAATACTTGGTATCAATAGATTTCTCTGTCTCCTTTTTAAGTAATATAAAAGGTTATGAATCGAAACTTAATTTAACAAATATAAGCCCATCTATGTAAAATATCATATTGACCCAGAACAATATTTTAAAAGGGTAGATAAATTCATGAAACTCAGACAATGTGCTGCTCAGTTTGTTTCCAATTCAAGTTCATCTTTACTTGTATCTGCTTCATCATCATCCTCATCTTCTTCATCATCATCAGAATCTGAAAATGATTCTGATTCTGATTAAGGTTGAAGTTGGAGGACATGTTAATATAATGTTTATGGTTTATAATTATAGATATTAATACTAGTTTTTTTTTTAACTTTTATTTATTTTTTAATTTCAATTTTTGTTGAATGTTTTAAAATTTTATATTATAAACAATACTTGGCATCAATAGATTTTTCTGTCTCCTTTTTAAGCAATATGAAAGGTTATGAATAAAAACATATACATAGATGGGCTTATATTTGGAAATATGTCTAGAGTGTGATTTTTCTTCAAAAATTCACTCAAAATTCTAAATTTATATGTTAGTTGTAATGGAAAAAAAAAAATTCTATATCATTCAAATTATTCCAAAAAAGCTGAAAATGTTGCCAAACAGGTAAAATGCCTGAAAAATTTTCAATTAAGTTACTGTGAAAATGCTAGACAAAAATATCTCAAACTTTTTATGCTGTGGCATCCAATTTAATTACCATAGAGTTAGAGGATTAGTTACACCTCAAGACAGATACAAGAACATTTCTTAGCATGTTTTGACTGTGACAAGGAAAGACAAGTTAAATTTTCATTTTTAACTAATTTTATGCGATATTTATTAGTTTATAATTTTATGCAGACTTTCTTGATTACTGCCATCACACTCAGTTTGAGAATCACAGTGTTAGATTATGCAGTTAATAGTAATTTTGTTTATTAGAGACCAACAACAGTTGTATCATATCTGGTAACCCTATCTGAAAGTAGTACTTTTTTAAAAAAGTTGAGCAAAATAAAGTTTCAGAAGTTCTTTTTTTGGCAGTTTATTACTTGCTTCTGTTTTGCTTATATAAAAGTAAAGAAGTTAGCTGATTTGCTATATATGCAGTATCGCCATTTTAAAGTGATTTTATCAAATGTATCATTAATTTATTTTTCAACTTTTTTGCTTTTTCTCATTTCAAGATTTTTGCAATTTTCATTTATATACTGAAAATATGTATTTTCTCTTCATTATTTTCTCCTTTTTAAAAAATTGTTTAGTTTATTTTTGCTGATTTCTTGACATTTATTGCCAGTGGCAAGACTGTTACCAAGAACAATATACACTGTCAGTTCTGTGGATCTGCATATAAACTGATGCCCCTTTAATTTTATAAAAAGCTTTAAAAATTATTTGAATTATACATGGAAATATATAGTATTAATAAACTGCCAAAATGATTTTTGTTTCCTTAATTGAAAACATTTTATTTATATGTATTTGAAACAGAATGAAATATCTGTGTAATATCAAAAATTTCCATTACTTTTAAAATGGAAATTTGGCTGTACATTTTCATTATGTAAATCAAATTATAATTTTTTTTTTCAAATGGAAGAATTTTCTCTTATTTTATGTCTTAGTTTTTTTTTAGACAAAACTCAGGACTAAGCATGCTTGTGAATTAAACACTCAAAAAACCAAGATTGGCACTGTAGGTCATAGCCCCATGTGGGCTGTAGCACTGGATAGTTTAGTTTGAAATTTGAATGACTTTATTTGTCTGTTTGCGCAACTTTATGTAATAAATAAAAATATATTGCTTTTAATATAGTTACAAGGTTTAGCCCACAGGGTTGAGCGATTTAACTCAGTTGATTTCTTTTAAAAAAATCATTGATTTAAATCAGTTTTTAAAGATTGAATTTTTAAAATAAAGATGTTAGTAGTAAGAAAATATGGACAACCCAGAGTTGCTCCCAGATGGTTTCAGGAGGCTGCTACACCTTACTTGTCTTTGTATTATTAAAATAGCACCCTACCTGATATTCATTTCTTCTCCCCTATCTCTCAGTCAAATGTTGTTTTTGTCTTTTGTATTAAAAAATTACTGGTACAGCAAAAATTTCATTATCATACCTTGAAAAGAATGCCCTGACTTTTTAAATATTAAGTGCCTCTAAAAAATAAAACAAATGCACCCCAAAATGTAATAAGTATTATCTGCCTCCCGCTTTTATTTATTTATTTATTTATTTTTATGAATCTGAGAAAAATTCTGTAATTTATCTCGCTTTACCTATTTATACACCTTGTTTGGATGGAGCATGTAGCAAGTGTTTCTCAAACTCAGATATGCACCTGCAGTCCAGGGCTGCTTCTATCAAGAGGATTTTTTCAACATATGGATCAGTGCAATCTAAACTTCGAAACAGACTTGGAAACAACAGAACAGCTAAACTTGTTTTTATTTATAAATTATTTAACATTTAACCACAGTCACAAAATAAAAAGTTGGTTGTAAAATTTTCATAATAATAAATAAAAATTATTGTGATTACTCAGCCCTTAGTCTACCCTCTTCTTTCTAATAATTCTATGGTTGAAGGAGTAAAATGTATAAATTAACATGAAGCATCCTTTATTTAAATTATGATATAGGTAATTAAAACAAGCAAAAAACCCTACATTGCAAGTAATTATTTTCTACTGATTTATGATTTATTCTTATATATTTATTTTTATTTAGTTATATGTATTTTTTATTATATATAAAGAAAGAATTAATTGATTTAGACATCTAACTTGAACAATTTAATTTGCTTGTATCAAATATTATACTTAAATGTATTTACATTTCAAAAAAACCTATTTAAATAAAAAAAAAATCTGATTTAAATTTAAAAAAAAATAAGATTTAAATAAAAAAATTCGATTTTTCTTTTATTTAAAAAAAAATCAGGATTTTTACCAACCCTGTTAGCCCATAATGCATGGCACATAACAATGTAATTATTTTTTACTAATAAAAAGTTGAGATTTATGTGAGCATAACAAATATCTATATCATTTTGCTTATTGTGTAATTAAAGCTTTTGTGATAAATATCTTTTTATTTGTATCAGTGAATCATTGGGAATGATGTATAATGTATGTATAAAGTATGTATAGGATTGATAAAATTAATGATTATTAGTGAATAGTAATTAATATTTTTATTAAACTTTGACATTTTTATATATGCTTCTGTGAAATCAATTTCTTCAACTTTCTTTTCACGAACTACATTTATGTACACATACTTGTTTAAAACATTAAAACCCTATTAACAAATTAAAAACCCTATTATTCTATACTTTGAGAAGTATCAGCCTAGCCATATCTTTAACTGAACTAGTTAGGTGGATGTAGTGAACTTCCCATGAGGTATATTCCTCCCCCCCCCTTCATATTTGATTTTGCTCTATATAATAGCAAGTTTAGGCAGCAATGGCATCATGTGAATGCTTTTGTTAATCACCATCACTAATTAATGGGGTGGTCTGCTGTTTATCACACAACTAGCTGCTTCACAATACAGCCTTCATTCTAGGTAAATAATCCCTTAAGATACCAATTATTTCAGAATTAATGTTTCAGTTTTCTTTTAATTTTTTATTGCAAAATTCTAATAGTCACTATTGACAAAATGAAAGAATTTTAAATGAAATTTACAATAATGTATATAAACCTATAATCTTCCTTTAATAAAATCTCAATGTTGATCAAAAGCCTTTATTAACCTAAGGTTCTTGTAAAAAATAAAAGCCATTGTTATATCTTGCTTTGACTCCTAAGTTTCACTTGACTACCACAGCCATGTTAGAAACAGTGTGAAGAAAATGAAGTTAATAGACTACATCAACCATGTGTTATAATATCGATATTTCATCACTACAAAGGAAAACATTGCTAAAATATATTTGAACTGAATGTCGAGTGTTGTATACATTTAGCGATGTGATAGACACGGAAACTCCAGAATATGCTGTAATCTCAGCATATCTGGGCATTACAGCACATTCTAGCATGTATGATTAAAAAAGCAAAAATTTGGTCAAATGGTTTTTCAAGCTTTTAAAACTTGTATGCTTTATTAGTCTTGATTCCTGAATATACTTGAGCCGAACGCTGGCAGATTGGTTAGGGCGCTGATCGTCGGTACCGGGAGTCGTGGATTCGAATCCCACTATGGCATGGATGTTCGTTGCCATTCGGAATCTGCTTTAAGCAGTAGGTCCCGGTCTCATTAGCCCTCGTGTGCAAAACAGTACACCGTAGCACTCCAAACCAATCCTGAATATACTTGATTTTTGTAATTGTGATGTTAACATGTTAAAATTCCCAAATTAAGAAAATCTCATTGAATTTGATGAAATTGTTACTCGTCCCTCTCGTGTAGGGACGAACGATGGCCGAATGGTAGAGCACTGCTCTTCGGATCCGGAGTTCGTGGGTTCGAGTCCCGCTACTGGCATGGATGTTTGTAGCCGTTCGGAATCGGCTTTAAACTGTAGGTCCCGGTCTCATTAGCCTTCGTGTGCAAAACAGTAAACCGTAGTGCTCCAAACCAAACCAAACCAAACCCTCTCGTGTAGGAAAACCTATACCAGGTCCAATTGACTCCGTCGCGATATGCGACTGGTCTACAGCTAAGGGTAATATGCACCTTCACTTTGAACAAGCATCCACAAGGGTTTACGACTAACTTAACCTCAAAAATTGGTCGTCTTACTTTAGAAAGCAGGGACAAAGATCCAACAGGCTTTATCTGCCACCTCCAGAGGTATCAGTTTGAGAACTTGTAGGACATTGCGACCACGAAGCTATTTTGCGTTCTCCCAACACCATTAATGAACACGACAGATATTTGGTTGGATCGACTAAAAGACCTAGGTCGTGGGAAAAACCATCTGCAACAATTATTAAACATGTAACGACCTGGAAAATATAGAGTCAGTCTAGGGTAGGGTATGAGTCTCGTGTGGCTCTTTGCATAAGCTTTTGCGGCTTTTCAGTTTTATGCATCTGTGTATTGTATCAATAGTGTTTATACTGTAGTGTAACCACTATGTTTCTTTTCCTTTCCGATTCCAAGAAAATTGAAGTTTTCTGTTTGAGTAGTTCTTAAAAGGCGAGATGAAGGAATGGCCAACTGCGTAGACTGAAGCAATTTTCGGTCATTCATGTTCCACCAGGGAGATATTTAGCCGAACGATGGCCGATTGGTTAGGGTGTTGGACTTCGGTACCGGAGTTCGTGAGTTCGAATTCCACTGTGGCATGGATGTTCAGAATCGGCTTTAAACTGTAGGTTCCGGTCTCATTAGCCCTCGTGTTAAAAAAGTAGACGGTAGCACTCAAACCAAAACAGGAAGATCTTTGCCTAAAAGAACTCTTATTTTATAAAAAGCCATTATGGACACAAAGGGGTTTTCAAGCCGCTGAAGCCTTTACAAGTTTTTCCAGATGCCTCTTTATGTGCGCCCAATTTGATTAGTAATGAACTACATCTGTTACTACATCTGTGATTTGCTTGGTCTTAAGATTTAGACGATTTCTCTCTTTTTCTTTTTTTAACAACAACAAAAAAACAGTATTTTACTTTACCCGTTTATCGAAAACCTCAAACTTCGAACAACGGATACAAGGTTTCGTGGAAAATCGAAGGACAGAAGAGATCAGATCTCTTTTGGAAATCCAGTGTTGTTTACCTGGGATAGTGAGCCTTGTACTTTCAGCTAGCCGATGTTTTAATTTAGAGGCACCAGGTCTCAGTTAAATGAGAACATGAGCTTTTCATTTTGATGACTTTGTCATTGATTGACTTACAGAATATGGCCGTTTGCGGGTCTAAATATTCTCCCTTTGGGATATCCGAAGGTGGAAGAAAGGTATGAAATTTAGTAAAGAAATCGCTCTCTATAGGAGGAGGAGGATTTTCGAAATAACATATACCCGTAGTCAGGATAAGTGGTCTGTCATGACTTACCAAATAATTATCAAATATTGGCTAGCGTCACGAGATTTCACTAAATGAGATTGAGTTCAACTTCCGAAAAGGATTTATAAATGTTGATGCTGTTTTGTCATACTGACAAATGTTGGGAGTGGGGTACTTAATCAGGAGCAATATCCTCCCTGAGGGTTTTCAAAATTAGGAGAATTCTTTAGAGTAGAATCACAAATGTTGTATACTCATAAGGGTCTGTTGTGAGTTATCAAAGGTGGCCAGACTTTTTGCAGCAAGAGTCAAAGTTGCAAGCCTGAAAAATTTTGGAGCCACATCGAAATTTTTGGTAGAAAAAAAAAATTTAAAATCATAACGTATTTATTTCGATAGTTTTTACATAAAGTTTTATTTACTCTTTGCTAAAAGGTAAATGAATTTGTAATACAGAAACTACTTTTTTTATAATTAGGGTGATAGAAATTGAATTTTTATTTTTGTAGATGCTGCTTGGTCAACTATTCGAACGGAACTTCCATATAATAGATTTCATTGTAGAGCACAGTGCTTCAGCATCATAGAGCTATCCATAAATCCCCATAAAATGAGTTTACTGCTGCTCAATAAACTTCTTGAAGAGCCTCATGCACCTCGTGAGCTACCATTTGATTCCCGTTAGCCTGTTCTAGTTAATCCGTGGTCGCTGACGCTAATATTCTCCCTTTACGCTTGTCCAAACGCGAGGCCATCCAATAGATGGCGCCACAGAACCTGATCTGAGCTCCTCTCCGATCGCTTCGATGACCTATCTTTTTGCAACATTATTGCATTCTTCTTTTCCCTTTGCATTTTTAAGTTAATTTTGTTAGCACTTCGTGCTTCTCTTGTCTTTTTTAAAACTGAAAAAAAAAATCATAAAATTTTATAAAATCAAAAATTCTCTTTGCTATCCTTAAACTTTCTATTATTTTTGCTATCCATAAACTTTCTTTTATATAGCTATCCTTAAACTTTCTCCTAGTATTTTCTTTTCTTTTTATTCTATTATGCTTAATTATTATTTTAATTGCTTTTGGGCCAATTTAACTTAACTTAATATGTGTGTATTAACTTAAAGACCTGCATAGTTACTTAATTGATTTATTACTTAAAAGAAGGACACTAGATCATTAATTTATAGATCTCACCGATTGGGGATAAGGCCTTCGGCCCAGGTACCCCATTCAACTTACCACCTGCCCGTTGGCCTGTTATGGTGCTCCCTTTATTATATTGTTACGAATTTGCGAAAATTGCTTGAGTTTAGCATGGGACTCTATGGATATCTCGCCAAATTGGCGAGATATCGGCTAGTTGGCGACGGATTTGACAACCTATTTTTGTCGCCAAGTGTGGCGTCACGTGGCCACTTCCGGTTCCGGCTTCTGGAGTGTTCTGGCAGTTTCTGTGGGCCTATATAAGGCAGACGGAGTCCCATGCAGAGAAGAGTAGTTAAGAGAATCTCTTGGTCTACGGAGTACGTGCGGTGTGTTGTGCTTAATGCGGAAAGTCTTGCGTGAGCCGACGGCATTGGGCTCGAAATTGTTCCTCGGAGATTTTGACGGTGTGTGTATTTACTAAATGCTAATAAAGTATTTGTCTTCGTGCTGCAGTCTTGCTTGCTTGTAAAGTCCATTCAATCCCTGAACCCAGCAGTTTTTAGTTTTGGAAGTTCGTAACAATTTGGTGTCAGGAGTGGGGTTGAATGGTGAAGATAAGAGCGATAGCTGAGATGGAGATGAAACAATTTTTTGAACTTATGCAAAGCATAAAAAATGGACAGGAAGAAATAAAGGCAGGCCAGAGAAATCTAGAAGAAAGATTAGAAGAAATGAAGGCTGACATCGTAAGCGTGTTAAACACTAAAGTAGACATTTCAGAGAAAGTGAAAAGAATGAGGTTTTCCAAATTTCTTCAGAAATTGGTGACGGAAATGGATTCTTTGTTGAAGCCTATGTAAATAATTTACCTTGCCGGATGATCATCGACACAGGGGCCAATGTCACCATCATGCATGAAGATGTTGCTCAACAACTTGACGAGAAGATTATCTGGACGCCGCCATGCGTTACTCTCCAGACTGTTACCGGTGACAAAATTCCGATTATTGGCAAGATGAATATTAAAATAACATTTGGAAACAACTCGTACCTTCATACTGTGTATGTGGCAAAAATTACGGACAGTTTTATCCTCGGACTGGACTTTCTAAAGAAATACAATTTTATATTAGACTTTAAAGATAATTCTCTACACTCTACGTCAGAAGATGTAACACTGTTCCGGAAAGAAGTTAGTGAAATCAAATCCTGCTATCGAATAATTGCTCCATTGGATTTCATCATACCAGCCAGGAAAGAATTAATATTGGAGGGCTATTCTGACGAAGAGAAGAATTTTCGACTTGGACTCCTCGAATTTCCTGACTTCGGGAATTTTCCAAAAGGGGTTTTAGTAGCTTCAACACTCATAGATTTCTCAAAAGAAGCCATACCGGTGAGAATTGCCAACATAAGTGATAAACCGAAGATTATTAAGAAAGGTGAGGTGTTAGCCACATGTACCCCAGTGACTTGTGTGGAGCGAAGTTCTTTCCAAACATCAAACGTGTCCTCTGAAGATTTAACGAAGGACTTGCTAACAACAGAATTAAGTAAGAAACAGAAAAGCGCTGTAGAGAAAATGCTTGGTGAATTTAGTGAACTATTTTCGAAGTCATCCGACGATTTGGGAAGAACAAAGTTAACAAAACACCGAATCGACACAGGAAATCATGCTCCTATTAAACAACATCCTCGAAGATTACCATTCTCCAAAGTAGAAGAAGTGAAAGATCTTTTAAATGATATGCAGGAGAAGGGCGTCATCGAACCTTCTACCAGTCCTTGGGCCTCTCCTATCGTCTTGGTCAAGAAAAAGGACGGTTCAACGAGATTCTGCGTGGACTACCGTCGCCTAAATAACATCACCAAGAAAGACAGTTACCCTCTTCCCCGAATCGACGACACCTTGGACACATTATCGGGAAATGTGTGGTTCTCTACACTTGATTTAAAGAGTGGCTATTGGCAAGTAGAGATGGATCCCGTAGATCGTGAAAAGACAGCATTCACGACTGGTGGCCAAGGACTTTGGCAATTTAAAGTTATGCCTTTTGGCCTATGCAACGCACCTGCTACTTTCGAGCGCCTAATGGAGACGGTGTTGAGAGGACTTTCTCCCGAAGCCTGTCTTGTTTACTTAGATGACATAATAATCGTGGGGCGAAGTTTTGAAGAACATCTTAAAAACCTGAGAAGGGTGCTAGAAAAATTGAAAGAAGCCAATTTGAAGTTAAATCCAGCCAAATGTTATTTGTTTCGCAGCGAAGTAAGCTACCTTGGTCATATAATTTCCGCTGAGGGAGTAAGAACTGACCCCCGAAAAGTGGCAGCAGTTAAAGAATGGAGGCAACCTCAGAATGTGCACGAGTTGAGAAGCTTCTTAGGTCTCTGCACTTATTATAGAAGGTTTGTAAAAGGCTTTTCGTTAATCGCAAGACCACTTCATAGGTTGACCGAGAACAAACAACCATTTAAATGGTCTGAGGAATGCCAGGTAGCATTTGACAGCTTAAAAGAGGCTTTAACATCCGCACCTATATTGTCTTATCCGGATCCTGACAAACAGTTTATCTTAGATACAGATGCCAGCCATACCAGTCTGGGAGCAGTGCTATCTCAAGAAATCGATGGTCATGAACGTGTAATCGCTTATTGGAGTAAGTGCCTGTCGAAGACCGAGCGAAATTACTGTGTCACCAGAAAAGAATTGCTCGCCATTGTTAAAGCTATAGAGAATTTTCACAGTTATGTTTACGGACGAAAATTCCTGCTGCGAACAGACCATGCATCTCTCACATGGCTTTTGAATTTCAAGAACCCAGAGGGACAGATAGCTAGGTGGATACAGAAGCTGCAAGAGTACGACTTCGATATCCAACATCGCAGAGGATCCTCACATGGAAATGCAGACGCCTTGTCCAGGAGACCTTGTACAGGTAATTGTCGCTTTTGTTCTGCAGCTGAGATAAAATATGGGACAATAGAGCCGGTTGTGCGCCACCTCACAGCGTCATCTACATCACGATTAGACTCTTGGAGTGATGAAGAAATTCGTGAAGCACAAATGAAGGACCCTGAAATAAAACCCATTATTGAATTCATGGAGTTGTCTAGTACAAGACCCAATTGGCAAGATATCTCTAGTTTAAGTCCTGGTGTCAAACGTTATTGGGCTCTCTGGGATTCTCTTCAATTTCGAAACGGCGTCCTGTATAGAAAATGGGAATCCGACGACGGCAAAACATCGAGGTCGCAGCTAGTACTCCCACGATCGCGAATACCAGACGTGCTAAAGGAGTTACACAATAGTTCAACAAGTGGACATTTCGGAGTTATGAAAACCATCCAGAGAGTTCGAGAGAGGTTTTATTGGAACAACATAAGAACTGATGTCGAAAAATGGTGCAAATCCTGCGATGCCTGTGGAGCGCGTAAAGGACCCACTAGACGCAGTCGAGGAAAGTTACATCTGTATAATGTAGGGGCACCATTCGAAAGAATAGCATTCGACATCTTGGGACCTCTTCCACGGACAGCGGACAATAACCGATACATTTTGTCTGTCATGGATTATTTCACGAAGTGGCCTGAGGCATACCCGATTCCCGATCAGGAAGCGACAACTGTTGCAGAAGTTTTAGTGGCAAATTGGATTTCTAGGTTCGGGTCGCCCCTTCAACTTCATTCAGATCAAGGGAGGAATTTCATTTCTGCTGTCTGCCAAGAACTTTGTAAAATCCTGGGAATCGATAAAACACGAACAACCCCTCTACATCCGCAATCGGATGGCATGGTGGAGAGATTCAATCGAACAATCCTAAATAGTCTTTCTCACCTCGTTTCGAAGAATCAACAAGACTGGGATCAGAAACTACCGTTATTTTTGCTGGCCTACAGGAGTGCCGTCCATGAAACCACCGGCTTTACACCCTCACAGATGCTCTTCGGTCGTGAGCTCCGTCTCCCCTGTGATCTTGTATTCGGACGTCCACCGGATGCGCCTTCTTCGCCTGAAGCTTATGTTGAAAATCTGCAGGCGCGGTTAGAAGACGTTCATCAGTTTGCCCGGGTCGGATCAACATCGCGACGGACAAAATGAAGACCAGATACGACGCAAGAGCTACAAGACATGAATTCAACGAAGGTGACAAGGTTTGGTTTTGGAACCCACACAGACGTAAAGGACTTTCTCCAAAGCTTCAAACTTCGTGGGAAGGACCTTATACAGTTTTAAAAAGACTGAACGACGTCGTGGTTCGAATCCGTAAATCAACGAATGCTAAGCCTAGGATTGTTCATTATGATCGTCTAGCACCATACTATGGTAACATTACTTAGTTTAATTAATAATTGGCACTATGGTTTCGTGACCTTCAACTTTTATTTATTTTTTTTGTAAATAGTTCTGTAAATAGTTGTTTTTTCTGTTATTTATTCTGTTATTGATTTATTGTAATTTAAATTTATTATTCCATTTATGTTTTGTAAGTATTGTATTTGTGAGTATCGTAAGTTGCTTTCTGCTCAAGTGCACTGCCCGAGACGTGCAGTCTTTGAGGAGGGAGCAATGTTACGAATTTGCGAAAATTGCTTGAGTTTAGCATGGGACTCTATGGGTATCTCGCCAAATTGGCGAGATATAGGCTCGTTGGCGATGGATTTGGCAACCTATTTTTGTCGCCAAGTTCATCGCCAAGTTCGTCGCCAAGTGTCGCCAAGTGTCGCCAAATGTCGCCAAGTGTAGCGTCACGTGGCCACTTCCGGTTCCGGCTTCTGGAGTGTTCTGGCAGTTTCTGTGAGCCTATATAAGGCAGACGGAGTCCCATGCAGAGAGAGTCGTTAAGAGAATATCTCGGTATAAGAGGAGTACGCACGGTGTGTTGTGCTTGATGCGGAAAGTCTTGCGTGAGCCGACGGCTTTGGGCTCAAAATTGTTCCGCGGAGATTTTGACGGTGTGTATTTACTGAAGGCTAATAAAGTATTTGTCTTCGTGCTGCAGTCTTGCTTGCTTGCTTAAAGTCCATTCAATCCCTGAACCCAGCAGTTTTAGTTTTAAAAAGTTCGTAACAATATGTATATGTATATGTATATATATATATATAAAAATTATAGTATATTATACTATATTCATTATATATAACCATATTATATATATTTTATATATAAAAATATATATAGTAATTACATTTAAATATATATATATAAAAATATATATAACTAGATATATATATATATAATATATATATATGTTTATATATATTAGAATATTTATAAATATATATATGTATATAGATATATATAACATATATATATAATATATTATATATACAATATATTATTATAGCTATATATATACAAATTATCATGAGCTTTATTAGAAAAATACCCAAATGTATATATATATATTACATTTCTATAACATAGATTCTAAAATTTATATATAATATAAGCTATATATATATTGTATACAACATTGTATATATTAATTATAAGTAATATATATTACATAGTAAATATATAGATAATGTTATAATAATTCATAGATTAAATATAAATAGATAAAGAAATATATATATTACCCAATATTTATATATAAATATTTCATATAAGATTTATATATACATAAAAATGTAATAATAATTAGATAAAATAACGTATAAAGAAACTTACACACGGAATTACTCAATATTAGCAAATATCATAACAATGTATGAGCTTTATTATGTAAATGTAAATAATCATAAAATAAGGAATAATATGAATTATTATACTTAATATACAGTGAAATTTACAGTTCATTTTGTCTCCTATATTTTTTTTATATCTTAATTGTATTCTGAACTTTCAATGAAAGTATATCTGTATAAATGTAACTAAATATGCATATATTTAAAAATGATTATTAAATATCAAAATAATTTTCTGATTGAGAGAAAAAAAATTGAAAATTTTGCAAACATGCAACTATCTCAGCTGCTTTCTTATATTTCAGAAGCTGCAACAGCAGTTAGTATTATTAGATATATTAATAACAATCCTATTTTATTTATCATGAGGATCTAATTGTTGTTGTTGTAGTCGTATGCCACTTGGTCAAACCAAGCACGATAGAGCCGGAGGTAATTCGTATTAAGGCAAAGGGATGAGTCTTTCGTTTTTAAAGAGTACCTCAAGGGTGAACGTACGATTTCTTGCTCAAGTAGGTTCTCGTAATTTTGAATCAGGGACTAAACAGAAGACCCATGGGCTTAACCCATCCACCGACCACCCTCCCCACCTTTTTCCCTTTCAAAACAGTCACCCTTTTCGTAAATTCCAGGCGGAACTTACCGTACCATACTAGAGTTGCCGGTTTAAAAGTTGTCAGTCTACTTTCCCTGCAAGGTACAGGAGTTCCGTTACGCAAAATTAGTTTCTTTCATTTATTATCGCTTTGCAATATTTTTTCCCTCAAAAGTGTGTTATACAAGTGCGAACGAGAAGGGGTCGACAGGTCCGTTTTCGAACAGGAATTCGCTGGCGAACCCCCATCGACGCGTCCGTTCAGTGGGTTAACGTGACAACCCCAAAGGTATTGATTGAGAACTTCGAGGACATTGGGACCACGAACATATTTTACGTTCCCCAGTCACCTTTAACGAACTCGGGTTCCGAACCCTCAACCTCCAGTTACGAGAGTGTTGCCGATGCCGACTGAGTAACCGCGACTCAGGTTCTAATTATATAAAAGATCAAATGAGGTCATGAGTTATTAACTATGAATGGAATAAAGGTATATTAACAATTACCTTTGGATATCTTCATAATACACATATTCAAATGTCTGTTAGGCTTTTTGAAAAGTCTTAAACTATGAGAAGATCTGTGTTAACCCATATTGTACCACACCAACTAAATATTTCTGTAAGTTATTAAAACTTAATCCATATCTTTAATATGGTGTAACTAACTATATAAAACTAAAATTTTGGAAAAATATTTAAAATTTTTTTTATATAATTGGCTGTCCTATAAATAGGAAATCGGTCCATTACACTACTAAAACTTAACAAATATCACTTACATTGCATTAGGCTGAGTCATAGATGAAATTTGGAGAAACAGTCAAAAGAAAGTCCAATATTACATTTTAAGCATACTGTTGTAGGTTTTCTCTTGCAGTTATTGAACTGGCAGTAAGAGAATACGTTTATCTTGCAAAAAAATCTCCAGTTTTCTGAAAAGAATAGACATCTATTTACCCCTTGTTGTGTCCTGGTGTGTGAACAGGTGTTTGAACTGGTTTTCCTTGAAAGATTAGGAAAGAATGTGAGCTATCAATGCAATATCGAATTCATAGAAAAATAATCAGGATTTTACCGTTGTCTTAATTTTAGGGCACCTTTTTTATACTTATAAAGTACACATGTAAAATATATTTTTCAACAAAAACTTTCTGCTACATTATTAGCTCTGTTTTTAAACTAAAAGTAACCTCCACAATGTTTAAAAAATAATTATAAATATAAAATTAAAGATTAAAAAAAGACAATTTTTAAGAGGTTGCTGAAAATAAATTTTACAATACAATATAATTTTATTTCTCAGTTTTTTTGTTACTATGCTAAAGTGTGTCTATTTTAAAGGTGTTAAAATAAAATCCACTCAGAAAATATTTATAACTTTATTATTAAATGGAATTTTATTTGCTGTCCTGTTTATGGGACATCGGTCCAACATGGGTTAAAGGTAACAATAAAATAATTTCAAAAAATATTAAGTAAATTTGGAAAATAAAGTGTGATATTCAATGATTTTGTTAATACATGGAATACTACATAAATATTACATAACTGTTCATTGTTATCTAAGGCCTTTTTGAATCTTGTTACAATTTCTTCTCTTATAAACTTTGTTAGTATTGTTTCAAAAATAGCAATAATGAAAACAAAGTCTTTAACTCAATAATATTATTGGAGTAGTATAAATTACTATGATAGTAAATGAAATATAATTAAAATAAATTATACTGTTTTAGTAAAAATACATACTTAATTACACCCTATTTGTTGCATTGTCATTTTTTCAAGTCAATAAAACATCGAAAGAAACTTCATTATAGATAAACAATGAAGATAAGTTTCAATATAGCTTCCTTTATAAAATAAAAGTAAAATCAGCAATCCGTTTTCTAATAAAGAGTAAAAAATTAAAAGCCTCTTGTTTAGCAATTTGAAAACTACTATCGAAAATTTTCATTTTCATTCCTCATAACCGAAAAAAAAATAATTGTACATTTTTTTGTTACGATTTCAAAAACAAAAATAGTGTAACTGTTGTTTTTATCTTATTAATAATATTATAATAATATCAATTACAGTGGTAATAAGGCATTATCATAAGTAAAAGCAAATTAGAGCTTTTTTCTTACAACATACTCTTAATGACGCTCCGTTTGCTGTATTCTGAATTTTCAAAGTCAACAAAATATTATTAATATCATTATATAGAAATATGAAGATAAGTTGAAATATTAGCTTTCTTAAAAAATATCAGCAAATCTGTTTACTAATAAACAAAAAAAAATGACAAATTTCTTTAACGATTTGGAAAATATTTATAAGAATTCAGATTCTATAGTCCTCATAATATAAAATAGATAAAATGTACATTTTGCAGTTCAAATTTTAAAAAAAGTATAAAACATGTCTTTATCTTATTATAATAATAATCTTATGATATTATAACAACAATCTTATATTATAATAATTATGTTATGATATTATAATGATTATCTCATGATATTATGATAATTATTATAATAGTTATCTCATGATAATAATGAAATTACTAGGTTAATAAATATGGTATTATCATAAATAAAAACAAATTAGAGCATTTTCATACATTATTTACTTAATGACACCCCGTTTGCTGCACTTGAAACTATGAAACGAACCGCATTATAAATAAATCTGAAGATAAGTTTAAATATTAGCTTCATTTGTAAAATAAAATCAGCAAATCCGTTTGCTAATAAACAGAATAAGAAATGAAAAGACTCTTGTTTAGGTATTATCATAAATAAAAACAAATTAGAGCATTTTTCATGCATTTTTTACTTAATGACACACTGTTTGCTACAGCTAAAACAATGAAACGACCTTCATTATAAATAAATATGCAGATAAGTTTAAATATTAGCTTCATTTGATAAATAAAATAAGCAAATCCGTTTGCTAATAAACGGAATAAGGAATGAAAAGACTCTTGTAGGCATTATCATAAATAAAAACAAATTAGAGCATTTTCATACATTATTTACTTAATGACGCCTTAAATCAATGAAACGAACCTCATTATAAATAAATATGAAGATAAGTTTAAATATTAGCTTCATTTAAAAATTAAAATTAGCAAATCTGTTTGCTAATAAACGGAATAAGAAATGAAATGCCTCTTGTTTAGGTACTATCATAAATAAAAACAAATTAGAGCATTTTTCATACATTATTTACCTAATGATGTCATGTTTACTGCAGTCTACAACAATGAAACGAACCTCATTATAAATAAATATGTAGATAAATTTAAATATTAGCTTATTTGGTAAATAAAATCAGCGAATCTGTTTGATAATAAACATAATAAGAAATGAAAAGACTTGTTTAGGTATTATCATAAATAAAAACAAATTAGAGCATTTTTCTTACATTATTTACCTAATGATGTCATGTTTACTGCAATCTACAACAATGAAACGAACCTCATTAAAAAAAATATGAAGATAAGTTTAAATATTAGCTTCATTTGTAAAATAAAATCAGCAAATTCTTTGCTAATAAACGGAATAAGAAATGAAAAGCCTCTTGTTTAGGTGTTATCATAAATACAAACAAATTAGAGCATTTTTTATACATTAATAACTTATTGACGCCCTGTTTGCTACAATCTAAAACAATGAAACGAACATCATTACAGATAATTATAAAGATAAGTTTAACTACTAGCTTATTTGGTAAATAAAATCAGCGAATCCGTTTGCTAATAAACAGAATAAGAAATGAAAAGACTTGTTTAGATATTATCATAAATAAAACAAATTAGAGCATTTTTCATACATTATTTACCAAATGACGCCATGTTTTCTGCAGTCTAAAACAATGAAACGAACCTCATTATAGACAAATATGAAGATAAGTTTAAATATTAGCTTCATTTGAAAATTAAAATCAGCAAATCCGTTTGTTAATAAACGAAATAAGAAATGAAAAGCCTCTTGTTTAACAATTTGAAAACTACTTATGAGAATTTGCATTCTATATTTCTCATAACTGGAAACGGATAAAACGCACTTTTTGCATTATTTCCAGGCGCGAAAAGAGCGACATTTTCCAATGATTAAGCTCAGCTAAAAAGAGTTTTTGCTTACGTAAGCTGATTTCTTTTTCTTTTATCCTCTCGAACAAGAGGGTCCGTTGTTCGCTCAGCTGATATTGACTTCGAAGACACTCTGGATGTCTTAAAGCGATTTCAGACCGTATTCTTCGCAGCTGATTATGAGGAGGGAGGGAGAACGAATGCTTAAGGAGTCAGTTTTTAGAAAATTGTTCCACACAGGTATTAAAGGAGTTCGTATTCCCCGGTAAATGTTCCATGAAGCTATTTCTGTTCCCAAATATGTGATTTGTAGGAAGTAGCTTCTATGAAAATAGAAAATCATTTAGAATGATATCTTTAAATTATTGTGTTCTTAAGTGTTTTGGAAAGAAATTCGAAATGATAGGCAATGTAAATAGTTGTATATGTATTTGCATTTTGTATATTTATTAACTTATCTCAAACGGCACATGTTGCAAACAATTTTTCAAATTATTTACTATACAACTGCGTTTACACTAAAAGGTTTTGTTTTTTCTCATAATTTTTCTTTATATTGCTTAAAAATACAAGTAGAGCACTCATTATATTGTGATTAGTTATGTTACCGATGATTAGTTAATTTACCGATAATGTTTAAATCTGTCCTATGAAATCTCGTGAAATGATGACACTTTAAAATTTAAATTAAGTTCTAATAATATTTTGGCTTAAATTGAATAGATAGATTTATTGTAATGTAAGTTATTAGTGATTATCCAAATATTTATAGAAATAAATGAAAAATTAGGTAAAGGGTATTTGAGAGATACGTAAAAGATAAAAATGATTGCTTTAAAAATTACGAAAACACTTTATACTTATTTTTTATAACTACTTTGTTTCTAAAAGGCTCTGATGTTGGTGTCAAATGCTTTTGTCTTTACATTTGGAAAACAACTTTGAAGTAGTTATTCAATAAATTGATTTTTAGTTCATGAGTTTTCATTTCTTTGTTACGTAAATTGATTTTTCGTTAATCCAAAACCGCCGAAACCTATTATAAACTCCTTATGTAGAGGGCTTACTCTCTTTCAAATAAAACTTCAGTAATATTTTTGACTGATTTTCTATCCTCTATCTTCATAAAATCTCCATAAAAGAAGTGATTTAAAAATATGAATCCAAATTTTATAATACACTTTTATAAAAATGGACGTAAGCATATTACAGTAATTACACACTTAAACAATACATAAAACTTTTTAACAGATTTAAAAATAAAAAACGTAGAATAATTTAAAAAATACTAAGTCTTTGTTATTAAACTGAAGAAAAGCATATACCTATTTACTCATGTAAAACACTCACCTTGTTTTCTATACTAAAAAAAAAAGCGAACAATTTATTTTGTGGAATTTTTTTTTCAAAATACTTTTAAACTTCTTTAACAATTTAAAAATTATATTAGCTTTAAAATATATTTATAAAGCATAAAATGTAGTATAAGCATAAAATTAAGTATAAATTAGGCATAAAATTAAGCATAAAATGTAAAAATTTTACTAACTTACTCATTCCATTTAATTTATATTAAGCATAAAATGTAATATAAGTTTTAACTTGACAACTTAATATAGCAATTCAATATAATTTTTATATTTTTTTAAATCCTATAAAATATATTAAACTTAATATAAAAAATGTAATTTACATCTATTTATTCAGTATAAAAGTGGAAACATTCAGAAGCAATAGGCAAAAAAAAGTTATTTAATATCATGCTCTGACTACCAATTTAGTGCAACACTTGTTAAAATTGCTAAACTTGATTTTACAGAAATTACACATTTTGAAAAAGATTCATTGATATCCGAGAAGTTTACTTTTGGGATTTATAAATTTACAAAATTTTGCCATTTTTTTACCAAAATAGAAATGAATTTTTGATTAACAATTAAAGTATGATAGAATCTGTACATTTCTCTAAAATTAATATGATTATAAATTGTTAAGAATGATTATATTTAATCTTTAGTTATTATTATAATTTCCTGGGTTATACATATAAATGCAGTTTGATATTGCATAAGTTATCCTTTATAAATGTAAATTTTAATGTTATCTTTAATTATATCATTAGAAATTATAATTCGATAGATTATCAAAATACGATAAAGTTTTCATCCCTTGCAATCTTTGATCTCTGTGACATTATAGATAGAAGACAGAGGCTATAATATATAATGTCAAATTAATACTATTTGATAAACTCTAATAGATTTATTACATATGGAAAACTCATAGGGATATTTGCAAATTATAAGGCAAGAAAAGTTAGTTGGAATTTAATTCTTGTTACATAAATTTAATAGGTACTTAATCATGCTTAACTGAAACAATTAGTAATCGTGATGATCTTTAACTATTTATTGATCTCCTAAATATGACAAATTTTACATATCATTATCAGACACTCTAAGTTATTACCATGTCTATATAATGCTATTTGATAATCTCTAATGCAGTTATATAACATATGTAACAGATGTTAACATTACGTAATTAATAGTCAGTCACAGTACGTTAAAATCAAATTCGTCATTATTGGTGCAAACTACTAATATTGCGGACGATGAAAATTTAACAGTTAATGAAGCATAAATTTGCGTTGAAACTCAGTTTGATATTACAGAAGAACTCTTTAAAAATTGAAAATCTTGATCATAATAGATTTTCAGTGACGGTTTTCAAATTAATTAACAGAGAATGATAACAAAAATCGATAGATTTTACATCTCACTTCAACATTGTACATATCACTCAAATGCATAAATTTTTATGTTGAACTTTATATGATAAATTAACTATCATTTATTAAAATAAAAATAGATAGCAATGTTCTGAAACTTGTAAGCAAATAATGTAAGTTAAAGCTAAATTTTGATTACATAATTTGGAAATTAAGTGTTAAAAGTGTTATTATGGTTCTTTTAATAAGTGATAAATTCTTTCGTTTGGCTTGGAGCGCTACGGTCTACTGTTTTGCACACGAGGGCTAATGAGACCGGGACCTACTGCTTAAAGCCGATTCAGAATGGCTAATAACATCCATGCCACAGTGGGATTGGAACCCACGAACTCCAGTACCGCCGATCACCGCCCTAACTAATCGACCAGCGTTCGGCGATAAATTCTTTGATTAATTACAGAAATAACATCTTTTGATAATTGTAAATGTTATTCCAGTGTATTTTTGTGGATGTTATTAAGAATTAATGATTCCGATAGACTCTCGATACTACGTCGAAGTTTAGAATTTACCATGTGAGACAAATATTATTTTATAAATACTAATCTATTTATCAGATGATGAACATAATTGTCAAAATTTCAAAATTAGAAACAAAATAAGCTAGTAGTAATTAAGTTCTCCATATGTAAAAATTAGTGTTAATAGTTATTACAATATTAAAGCCTTTATATTACTGTTAAATGAAATATTTAGAATTAATAAATTCAATTTTCAATAAAAACGTTGTTCAATATCGGAGCTATGTTTAAACATGTTAAATTAATTATGATATATTTTAATAAAACAATTACAAATTAACCAATAAGAAGGTTTACATTGCTTTGTATCAGTCTGTAATAAACAACATTACACAAATGCATCAATTCAAAATGTAGCAATTTACAATCAATCGATAAATTATATACATATTAGACATAAAAACTGTGGCAATTTTCTAAAACAATATGACATATCGTAAGTTTAATTTAACTAAAGCTACTTAATTCTAAGCTAACGTAACTAAAAATACGTTATACTAATATATTTATCAGGCAATGAACATAGTTATAAGCATTTCAAAATTTGTAACTATTTAAGCTAGTAGAAATTAAATTCTCGTTACGTAAGAATTAGTGAAAATAATTCGTACAATATTCCTACAATCATATAACTGCTAAATGAAATATTTAGAATTAAAAACATCAATTTTCAATAAAAACATTCATCAATATCGGAGCTATATTTATACATGTAAAATTAAGTATCATATATTACAACGAAGCAACTACAAATCAACAAATAAGAAAAATTCAATAAGATTTAAATTTCTCTATCAGTATATAATTAACAATATCACAAAAATACATCAATGCAAAATATAACAAGCTACAATCAATAATGGATAAATTATATATTTATTAGATATAAAAACTGTAGAAATTTTCTAAAACAATAAGACACATATCGTCAGTTTAATTAAACTAATGATACGTAATTTGAAGATTAGCTTTTAGAACTAAAAATCAGAGATATTTAGTATTGAATAGTATGAATAATTCATTGAAATACTCTTTCCTTTAAAAAGTTCTCTTTTGATAATTCTAAATTCTAATGACATGCATTTGTACTTGTCAACAAAGTTATAATTCGATAATTGTTTATCCAAGAGATTTTAAATATTACTACCAGAGGCTAAACGCTATAATGACAGGCAAATGTCTCTTTATAAATTCATATGCATTTATTTGACATAGGGAAAATATGTTAACAATCTCAAATTAGTAGTCGAACAAATTCTATTTAATTACATCTTGTTGTTTAGGAAAAAATTTATTTTACTGAACATTAATAAGTTTACCTAAAGGCTTCTACGAATAATTTCCAGAAATTAGCTTAAAATCCATGATTTTATTTAACATGTCAGCTTTAAATTTAAACATATCTAATTAATACTAAATATAAAGTATAGGATTAAATTGGATAATAAGCTGCTTATAAACTTTAAAATTTAGGAATAATTTTGTTGAAAGTTCGTACTGATTATCATTTAGC
>JAGEOH010000483.1:0-44421 GCA_032207245.1 Pardosa pseudoannulata
CCAAATTTATGACTAGACAAAGAATTAAAACACAGATATTATAATTTCACAAAATCATCTCTTTTCTTAATTGACATGTTTTTATAATTAAGACACTTATATATGGGATGATTATTGTTGGCTGAATGTACAGAAAATCCAACGACGAAGCAGACATAGAATAACTGAAACTTAGTTTAATAAACAGCACATATTTAACACACACCCACACACACACACACACACACACACACACACATATATATATATATATATATATATATATATATATATATATATATATATATATATATATATATATATATATATATATATATATATATATATATATATACATACATATATATATATATATATATATATATATATATATATATATATATATATATTGTAACGAATTCTCGTTACATTAAATTCCTGATACAGACTTAACTAAAACTGTAAGAAAAGACGGCATAACGTAGAAGAATAGCAACCGTGCCTTTTGTGAGCTTTTGAACTGAGCTCTTCTTTACCTAGTGAAAGGACGTTGTTTCGCGCAGAATGGGATGCTGAATGGAGGATTGTTGACACCGAGGACCATCTCAATCATTCTGTCGGAGAAATTCATTAGGATGCTGGCGAAGTGTTCGCAGTGTTAGTTTCAATGGCATCCCGAAGAAAGAGTTTCACACGACAGCAATCCTCTACATTGTAAGGGAAGCAACAATACTTTCCTATCTTGTTCTCCAAGGGATTTTCCAGGATAAATGATCGGCGAGATTGCTGAAACTTACAGCAAACCGATTACTGGCACCTGCAAGCACTACGTGCTCTTTTCCCACCACGTCATCAACCAGCTGTCCGATCAGCTGAGATGGACATTCTTGAGGTCAGACGACTATATAAAAGAGCAGAGTTCGAGGCCCAGAGAGGATTTTTTGACCGATCGAGTCTCCTGTGAACTCATCGGCCCAGAACGACGAGGGAGCGACTGAGTGTTTTCCCCCCCTTTTTTTTCTCTTAGGAAGCTGATTCCTGCATCGATCATTTTTTTCATTGTAGATATTCATCGTTTCACCTGTATTTAACATAACTTCAATATTGTGTTTCTAAATAAATATCATAGTCTGTACGTAGGACTCCGCTATCCTTTTTCGGGCTCACTTAGAGCCCCAGTACGCTACAATATATATATATATATATATATATATATATATATATATATATATATATATATATATATATATATGTGTATATATATATATATATATATATATATATATATATATATATATATATATATATATATATCAGGATCCCACAAAATGACACTTGTATCCTGACATCATTTTCATCCTTTATTCAAATTTCAGAGAACACTACTCATTAATCATCTTCAATGGCGTCGCACATTGGCGCCTAACTTTTAGAAAATGCAGGCTTAGCTGCTCCGGGTAGCCACAGATTTGTCTGCGGAATGTACACACTCCTCTCTGCTCCAGATCACTGCGCGTGAGCCGTATTTATGTGACTAACTCCTCACTCCGCTTCACTCTCAGTAAAGAATCTCTAATTAAAATCTTGTAAAATTAATCTACAATTTAAATCCTGACATATATATATATATATATATATATATATATATATATATATATATATATATATATATATATATATATATATATATATATATATATATATATATATATACAACTTGTAGCACAGTTCAGTAAAGAAAAAGACAAATACGGACTGACCCTAGTGATTCTTATGCTAGTGATTTACATTCCTTTATAGGTTGAGCAACCATTGAGAATAAGAAATTTTCACATATTTTCGGCCGAAACTAACTGACGTCATACTTTTCAATAATTATCCTCGCAAAAAAAAAAATTTTGTATATCAGTTAGAAAAACTTTTGACATATTTCTAAGACATCTATTTCTATTACTCAACCTAGAATTATCAACTAAAGGTTTCCCCTTCGAAGTATAAAATAAATCCATCTCCCCAGCCAATTTTTTCTGGTTTTTAAGTTTATAAAACATATAACCTCTTTATCAAGTGTTTGGCATATTTTATCAGATACCACTAAAAAAGCGATTTCATGCAAAGACACGAACCACTTTAATGCCCTTCCCGTACATTTCCATGTTTACAATAGCCAGTAGGCAACCAATATGCTGCCTTTCTGTTTGAAATGAAAGCTAGACTCTGCAGGAGTTGAGAAGTGCCATGCTGCATGCAACTGCCTTATTGTTTTAAAGTTTCAAAATCGATCACAATTTAAAATTACAAATAACAATCCCAACCAGTAATTAATCTATTTGCAAATTGAACGTATATTTCATTCGTCATTCATGACCGAATGGTTAGGTCGCTGATATTCGGTACCACTGTGGTATGGATTTTCATAGCCGTTTGGAATCGACTTTAAGCAATAGATCTTCGTCTCATTAGCCATCTTGTTTTAAAAGAGTAGACCGTAGCACTCCAAACCAAGGCAAACCATTCACTATTCGTTTGGTCTTTCTAAAATTCTCTAAAGAAATTCGAGGAGAAGACTCGAATTTCTTTAACCCTATAACTTTAACCTTATCAATCCCTATATCAGGCTTTGCTCTAAGCAGACGGCATGGTGTGACATCACGGAGTGGAGGCGAATGAATTTGACCAAGTACACATATGTGCAGATATATAACATATATTTATATATTGTAACATTCTGGGGCTCTAATTGAGCCCGAAAAAGGATAGCGAAGGCCTACGAACAGAGTAAAGATCTTTATTAAAAACACAATGTCGAAGTTAGGATGAAGACGAATGAAAACGATGAATATCTACAAATAAAATTATGATCGTTGCAGGAATTAGCTTAACTAATCGTTGGAGAGAAAAAAGGGGAGACATTCTCAGTCGCTCGTGTCGACTTTAGTTCGAGTTAGTTCACAGGAGACTCGATCGGTCAAAATATTCTCCCTGGGTCATGAACTCCGGTCTTTGTATATCGTCGTCTGACCGCAAAATTTTCATCTCAGCTGATCAGACAGCTACTTGATGACATGGTGGGGAAACCGCGTGTAGACTCTAGCTGGACAGGTGCACGCCCGGTTTCAAGGGAAGTTTGCAGTAATCGGGAGCAATCTCGCAGATCATTAATCTATATCTCTGGACAAACCTATGGAGAACAAGGTAAGAAAGTATTGCTGCTTCCCTTACAGGGTAGAGGATTTCTGTCGTGTGAGACTCTTTCTTCGGGATGCCATTGAAATTAACACTGCAAACACTTCGCCAGCATCCTAATGAATTTCTCAGACAGAATGATTGAGATGGTCCTCGGTGTTAACAATCCTCTATTTAGCATCCTATTCTGCACGAAACAACGTCCTTTCACTTAGTAAAGATGAGATCAGTTCAAATGCTCACAAAAGGCATTCACTATTATCACTTTATGCTGTTTTTTCTCACGAATTAGATAAGTCTGTATCTGGAAATTTAATGTAACGAGAATTCGTTACTATATATATATATATATATATATATATATATATATATATGTAAGGAAAATTCTCATGGGTTTTAATTTCACCATGAGTCAAACTTATTTATTATCATGTGTATTATGTCTTTGTAATCTGTCTTTATTGTTGCAAAACTTACACTATGTATTTTTATTTTGTGTATAATTATGTATGAAATCATCAGTTACTTATTTTGTTACTTAAAACTTTTGTAATATTTTATGTTAATGGAAAGGTTCTCACTTCGTTCACCCCTTTCTTTTTGCCAGGGGAGGATATTGTAAGGAAAATTCTCAGGGGTTTTCAAAACTTAAATCAAGGGTAAAAATTCCCCCGTCATTTTCCATTCCCCTTTTTAACCCCTAACCTAAATTGACCACTGGGGCTACAGGTTACGCCCTCAGAGAAGGGGCCTGGCCAATTATAAACCTACATGGCCCTAGCGGACAATTTGGGAAATTTCCAAATAAAAAGGAGATACACGCTAGCGGAGACAGATTTTTCTAGAGATATTTTCCCACAGATGTTGACCCAGGTGTTACTTGTCTTGTACATAGAACTTCATGCTAGCTGACCTTTCAGTTTGTCCTATGAAGAAGTGGGAACCCGTCCTTCAAAGTTGTCTTAATAAAGGTCTTTAGCTGAAACGGTATCATTTTTATGACCATGACTGCAACCCCCCATCGAGAAGTCAGTCTCATTACATATATATATATATATATATATATATATATATATATATATATATATATATATATATATATATATATATATATGTTACTGTGAAAGACCGAAATCTAGAGAATGTCGACTTTTACTGGTGAATGTCAACATTCACATAGTCGTTTGGTGTATGTCCGAAATATTAGGTTGGGGAAAAAAAAATTATTTTTTTCGGTAGATGACTGTAGTGATCGATATCTCGTAAAATATAGATCAAACAATTTCAAATTTATGCTCGTTGTCAAAGTCACATTTCACACTAAAAATTTTTGTTTGCTGTTTTTTGTTTGATCCATTCAGTTGTGAGTTACAGGGTGTTAAAAATGGAAGTCAACGAAGAGAAAATTCGGTACTTTTACCAGTTTTTCTTTGATAAAGGCTAAAATACAAGCCAGGCGGCTGAAATTGTGAATGGTGTTTATAATGCCGATAATGTAACTGTTCCGTGCAAGTTTGGTTTCGTCGATTCCGTTCGGGCATATTTGATGTTAAAGATGCACCTCGCAGAGGCAGGCGCGTCGTCGAAAATGTCGATAAAATCACAGAAATAATCAAAGTTGACCGGCATGTTAGTAGTCGTAGCATCGCCCAGGAACTAAAGATTGACCATAAAACAGTTTTAAACAATTTGCGCAACATTGGATTCAAAAAGAAGCTCGATGTTTTTGTGCCACACCAATTAACACCAAAAAACATGATGAATCGAATTTCCGTCTACGAAGTCTTGGCCAAAAGAATGAAATCGACCCATTTCTTAAACGGATGGTGACTGGGGATGAGAAATAGGTCAAATACGACAATATGATGAGAAAACTATCATTGTCAAAGCTCGGTGAGGCAGCTCAAACAGTAACCAAACCAGGACTAACGGATAGGAAGGTTCTTCTGTGTATTTGGTGGGAGAATTGGCTAACAGAAGAGGTGTTATGTTCCATCAGGACAATGCCAGGCCATACACGTCTGTAGTGGCTCGCCAGAAACTCAGGGAGCTTGGTTGAGAAGTTTTAAGGCATCCACCGTATACCTGGCACCAAGCGATTACCACCTTTTTCTCGCATTGGAAAACTTCCTGATTGATAAGAAATCGGGATGAAGAGAAGATTGTGAAAATCGATTACAAGAGTTTTTCGCCAATAAGGGCCAAGACTTCTATGAGAGAGGCATTAAGCTACCTTTAAAATGGCGACAAATTATACAACAAAACATTGCATATTTAACCCAAATTGGGCAATCCGAAACATGTTAAATAAAGTCATTAATTTCAAGCAAAAAAAAAAATGGATTTCTCTTTCCCCAACCTAATATTTGCTAAATACCCTTATCTCTGACTTACACCGGTAAAAGTTGACATTCTACATGCACTAATGGTGAATGTTGAACATGTCGGATATTTATATTTTCTTCTGCGTAATTCACTGAAATCTATAGTACTAGTCCATATAACTGTTGAACTTAAAACAAACCGAACTCTTAGAACAGAAAAATAATACCAATAATTAACTGAATTATGTGATTGACGTTATACTGTCTTGTATGTTGCAACAATTTAAACTGTTATAACAATTTGAATTGCATAAGTGTCCCTTACATTTGCAATGGCATTTAGTAATAAAACATTTCTTTTTGCAATGACAACGTTTATAGACATGCTATCCACTTCTCGAATTAGCTGCAGCAGCTTCTCTCAGCGATATTTCTTGAGGAGAAACCTCATCCATGGAGAGTAACTTTTCTTTACAAAATATAAACTGATTAAGGCTATAAAGCTGCTTGAGGGTACCATTTTGTTTACTAATAAATAAAAGTCGGAATCTTCTATTTCAACAACAACCGCCAATACGTTTCGGGTATCTGTACGACCAAGGCCGACATCAGGGACTTGTATTCGCACAATGTCATGAGTTGGAGCAGGAGGAAATTTTGTTTTTGAGGTTGGTAACATTTTTGCAGCATGCATTAGAAGATTATCTTTTGTAGCCCCTCTTTTAATAGAAATAAACTTCTGCTGTTTAGTCAGGGCTTGATAGAAAGCTTAGTAGGTTGAAGCTCCTTTTCGATATTTTCCTTTGGAATGGACACAGGGACTTTGGAGTATTCCTTCATGGTATGTGCCATTTTGACATATATCAGTATATGTTTTAATAATAAAGTATGATTTAAAAACGTAACAAAAATATTTTTTCAACATTCACCACCAGTGCATGGGGATTGTCTACATACATCAGTGACAGTCCGAATATATAAGAATATAATGACATATTCGATCTTTCACCGAGGTATTTGGTGTATGAGGCATTCTCCGGTGAATGTCCACATTCTCCAATTTCGGGCATTCACAGTAACATATATATATATATAAGGAAAAGTAAACTATATCGGGAAATAATGTAGATATTTTGTATAAAACCCCAAAGACTATTAAGGCCCAAGAAAATTCTCAGGGGTTTTCAAATCTTAAGTGAAGGGCAAAAAACCCGCGTCCCTTTGCTTTCTCCTTTTTAACCCCTAATCTAAATTGACCCCTTGGGCTACAGTTTAAGCTCTCATGGAAGGCGTCTAACCAATTAAAGCTTTATACTACCCTAGTAGCCAATTTAGAAAATCGCGGCCACATCTTGGTGAGTCATTTTCTAAGATTGGCAGTAGTCCTCATTCTCATTTCTGATTCGTCGAGAATTTCTGTTCTGGATCCCAATCTCGGGCTCTCGGGTGTCTGGCAGCTAGTCTCTCACTTATCACCTAGTGTATTTTAAGCTCTTTATTTTTATGAAAAAAACTTTTAATGTAATTTTCTATTTATTCTTTGTGTTTTAAATTCACTAAATTAACTTAAAATCATTTTAGCTCTCTCTATTTTATTTTTATGGTCATTACTAATAAATTCTCAGCCCAAACTCAAGCATTCCTCCCCATTTCTTATACCTATTTTTTTCATGTTATAGCCAAATCATATCATTAGTTTTGTTTGCAAAAGTTTCCATGTGCTGCAGAACTTGAGGGCTTCTCCCAGTCAGTTCTGTGATATCTGTATCATGTGATCCTGTGAATTTAGAAAATTCTTGAACAAAAAGGAGATCCACGCTATCTGAGACAGATTTTCCCAAAGATTTACACTGAGGTTTTCAAGCAGATGTTGACCCAGGTGTTACTTATCCTTTTACTTAACTCATGATGTTAATTGCTCTCTCAGTTTATCCCGAAGATAAAGAAGTAGAAACCAGTCCACCAATGTTCTGATCAGTTCTATTTGATATGAGAAAGCCACAAGGGAACCCCTGTAGCACGTCATCAATAAAAAGGAGCGTTACTAACTCAAATCCATAACTATTCATGCCATGAGTACTATCTATGCATATACAATCAGAGCCATATTTTTTTAGTATCTCCCGTTGTTCTTCAGCCATAATCATTAGAATAATATTGCCCTTTTTAAGGTATGGATGATCTGTGCTTTCTAAGCCCTGTGCTTAATAAAATAATATGCAGGAATTTTCAGAATCTCTCATTCCTCTAACCCAAATATCTACACTTAAACAATCATTTTGTTGTTTAACAGAACTAGAAGAAAGATTGAATCACTGTTCAATATTGTGTAGATCTTTTTTTTTTTTTTTTTCTTAGGAGATGTAATCAAGATTTGAATCTTTTATAGAATACCTTATTTCATCTAAAATGCAATAGGGTAGAGATTCGATATCTACGCTCCGGCTTTTGTCGCCAAATTCGGCAACTTTTTCGGGCGTTTTGCAGGGCGATGACTGTTTATCTTTTACTTCCCTGACATTGGACCTTTGTAATGGCAACCTGGTTCGTTCTTTAATCCCCATCGGTACACGTGACCAACTGGCGCCTTTTTGGAATTTCTCCTCTATAGAGTTCTTTCTCGGTACTGTACGTGCTGGTCAGTAACGCGAATTAATTAATTTCTTTTAATTTTTTCTCTTATTTTCTTTTAATTAATTTCTTTTTTTAATGCTTTTAAAATGGCGCGTGACCAACTTGCTTCTTTTTGGAATTATTTGTTCTCCAGAGAGTTATTTCGCGCTACTCTACGTGCTGGTCTGGTTGGAGTGCCCGTGTGGTCAGGTTGTACCATTTTTTTTTAAATATTTTTAGGTATATTGTGCATCATGGGTTAGAAATCATAATTTTTCAATGTTTCATAATTTCTTGTGTGTTTCAAAATGTGTGTATAATTTTTTTATAATGGTTGTAACATTATGGGGGGTTACCCCCTCAAAATAAAAAGTTTTAATACATCTAGTAATTAATTTCTTTTTTTAATGTTTCTATGTTTTTTTTAATATTTGTTGTAACAATATAGGGGGGTTGAGGGGTTCCCCCCCTCAAAATTAAAAAAAATATTCATGTTTTTTAAATAATTTTTCAGTGTCATAATTTCTTTTTTTAATGTTTCTCAAAATGTATGTTTTTTATATTTGTTCTAATAATATGGGGGGTTGAAGGGGAGGGTTCCCCCCCTCAAAAGTAAAAAATTTTAATATTTTAATTTTTTAGAAAATGCCATTTCTGCCGCCATTTTTATACAGGGTTTCTAAAAAGCCATGTGATGGCGTCCATGTTTTTTTCTTGGTGATCTTTCAGAAAGCGCCATTCTCTGCCGCCATTTTTGTTTGGCGACTTTCAAAAATGGGTTTTTTTTTTTCTGCCAAGATCGTCATGAAAAAAACATGGCGGCCGGAAGAACGTAGATATCACATCTGTTCCGAAGAAAGATTGAATCACTGTTCAATATTGTGTAGATCTTTTTTTTTTTTTTTTCTTAGAAGATGTAATCGTTCAAGATTTGAATCTTTTATAGAATACCTTGTTTCATCTAAAGTGCAATCGAAAGGAATTTTTGCTGCAATTTTTGAAGCCATGAAATTCCTTTCATTATCTGTTGGGAAAAGATGTCCCACATCCTTAACATGACTAGAGATGTAAAAAACCCGGAATTTTGAAGAGGTGTGAATAAACCCGAAAATTTTGGGGAATAAACCCGGAATTTTGGGAACTTTGGGAAGAAATCATTTTAACAATATTTACATTTATTTTTTCAAGAGTGGCTATTTAAGAACTAGCATATTATTTCTAAGAGATTTTTTTTTACTTTTGGTTATATATATATATATATATATATTTCAAGAAATAATAGTAATGAGCATTTAAATGATTTTATAGTAATACTTATGTAATTAATTACCCTGTTAGTCTTATCGAACACATAACTTATTGCTTCAATTTTAATTGCTAATATAATAATTATATACATTATTTTTATCATTATTTATTATGTAAATTGCTTATGCTAAACTTCCTCCCCTCCATTTATAATATAAAAATAATTATCTTTACATTTAAAACAACAGTTTATTACTTTTTGTACTATATATATCATTGTATAGGGTAATGTATATATCATTGTATCAGGTGTAATCAAATGACACTGTTGCATTTTGCGTCCAATTCCTACATACACACACATATTATATATATATATATATATATATATATATATATATATATATATATAGAGAGAGAGAGAGAGAGAGATGTTATCCAAGAAAAATAATGATTTATGGGTTTTGTGACATTACAGATTATTGCCTAATATTTATGCAATAATAAAAATATTGCATATTTCTCAAAGGAAAAATATGCTCATACTTTCATGCTGAACATGATACCTTGCCAAATATAGTTAGTTAATCCCAATTATTCATTTTTTTTCATAGCATATAATAATTACATTTTGTGAGAATATCAGCTTTTGAGGTCTACCACAAAGACAGAAAAAAAAAAATGGTGGTTCTCATTGTGTCTCAGTGAATTGGCGACTTCAAAATTCCCATGTTTTGAAAATTTTCAAAACTCCCTTTCCAAAAAATCCGGTTTTTTTCACTGCTCACAACTCTACTTACACGGTGCCACAAGCTTAACACCAAAGTATCCAAGATAACGGGGCCGTAGCCAGAAATTATTTTCGGAGGGGGACTAAGGGAGAAAGACATCTTTATTTGTGAATGATACTTCAATTGATATAAGGAAAAGCACTGTATTTTCAGAATACAATGCCGAAAATACAGTGTTGTATTTCCGGCCAGCGGCCTAGCAAAACTTTTCTGGTCTCAGCGGTTTTTTTTTTTTTTTTTTTTTTCTAAGAGAATAACTGTCCTTGTTCACTAACAGCTAGGCAGATAGCCCATAAACACACAAACGTGGAACACTGTCTATCAACAAAATGGTCTTTCAAAGTTTCGGGGGGGGGACCTGTCCCCCAAATCCCTCCCCCTGCCTACGGCCTTGCAAGATAAGCTCTCTTTACAAAGTCACTAACAATTTTTCTGCTTTCTTTTAACATGTATTTTCCGCATATGTAGCAAAACACATCAGGATGATTTGAACAACTTATTCTGCTTGAACTCATTTTATTTATATTTATCGATACAAGTACAACAATCTACACCATAGTACATTTTAGGATAACTTTATAACATCTCTTTCGTAAACTCATATTACACGAGGCTAATTTCTATCTACCTTGCAAGACGACAGATCTCAAACTAAATTAAACTCAAAAAGTGTTTACTTTATTGCTTAAAAAGTGTTTACTCAACTCAAGAAGGATTTCAACTGTAGTTGAAGAGTTAAAGGTCAGTTACATTACCGAATGTGACTTAAAAAATAGGCATATGGGCTGCTGAATTCAAGTTCAGAGGATATAAACTTCTAAAATATGCAAATATGCAGTAAGAACATTGTAAGGAATTTGCACCCACAAAAACATGTGTGCTTTGATGACATCGGCAGAATCGTCCCATTAGACCCCTTCCACCCGGCGTTTCTTAGGAGTAGTAAGAAGCCGGCCGGCAAAAGGGGGGGGGCGATAAGGATTTTCGGTGTCTGTTTGTTTCCGCAGGGCCTTGGAGAAGGAGGATGTGCCCTTTTCTGCAGGGCTCAAGTTTCCAGACAACCCCCCCTCGAAGAAGGGAGAGATCTGCAAGAGGGCAGTTGGAGTTCAGAAAGGAGAGTGGATTCGAGCCGTCGACCGACACACATCTCTCTGCTTTGAAAGGGAGAGAACTTTATTACTTTATTTTTCTCGGACATGAAACGCTCGGTCATGTAGTGATTGTCGTCAGGCTCTGAGACTCAGAAATATGATATATGATTTACTTTTATTTTTTTCTTAAATGTTGTAAATAAATGTTGTTTTGTCCGTCCAAGCTTCCGGAGAAATATTTTGAGTATAGGCATCCCAGTGACCACTGTCGAACATACCTGCCCCAGTACAGTAAGCGGGCAGGTCCCACGCAAATATAGCGCCCCAGAACAGGGTGTTATAACAAACACTATAGAGCTCTGTTTCCAGTTAATCAAGAAATCAAATTATAAGAAGTGTCACAGATAAATCTGTGACATATCTGATGGATTTTCCCGGAGCTATGTGGTTTATATGTCCTGTAGTACTGCACAATAAAAAACACGTATGGGTAATTCCATACCAAATCGACACAAGTTTTCTACCTGACCCCCTCCAATTTTGATTAAATTTGGTATAGTAAGTGTCTTCATGGTAATAAAGAAAATCCCCAAATCTTATGTTCAAATAATAATTGGTTTGGGAGTTATAAGGCTTTAAAGTTGCCAGATTTGTCTAGAAAGTACACTATCGGCATATCTTTAAATTACACTTGCTACTCACCTAATTAAGTTATAGATATGTGCAAGGTGTTATCTTAAACCTTTTTTAATGGGCTTTCATATGATATACAACACATGATGACTTGAAAAATTTTTAAAAAATTTAAATTTAAATTTAAAATTTAAATTTCTCAAAAAGCCAAGTTTTTAAAATTTTGAAAAAAATCTCAAAAATTGCTCATATTATTGTTAATTAATCCTCAAAGTTTCATGTTGGGATCATAATGGGATCACAAGCTACAAAAGGTTTTTGTTTGATATATTTACTATTGCAATAACGAAAATGAGAACATGCATTCATTAATTTTAATCTAACTCATCTGTATAGGATGGCATTAATGTTTACACACTACCTTATCGACATATACTCTAGTAAATAGTACATTTAACATTTGTGAAGATTTTAGAATGAAGAAAAATTATTAAAGTACCTTACTTTTGATGGATGGTGCTACTTATTTAGTTGAAACTGGTAAAAAGCTTTATGTGTTTTGAGAATTTCTACTTCAGAAAGAATATACATTGGTCCTGTTGGAGTTAAAGGATCCACCTTACACATAACATCTGAAATTGGAATCCATAATACATCTGGCTTATATAGATATAAAAAAAGATGATGATGGTCCAGATGAGTGAAGGAATGTCACTTTTACCTCTTCAGAGTTTTTCTCTTCTTTCTCTTAACATAAATGTAAGCCACCAGTTGCAATTATAAACAGCAGTAATATAGCCATTTTTATCAGCAAATAGAAGCTTTTATTGTGATGCTATCGCAGTTTGCATCAATAAATCTTGTGAAAAGGAAAATGTCTTCTCAAAGACTTTTGTTTTTGAGTATGTGGGTATAAAAGCATGATATTTGTGAGTCCCAGGAATTGTAAAAGCATTTTTAAATTGGTCATCCAGAAATGTAGCTGTAGAAACATGTTCTTCTTGCGTTGAAAAACAAAATGTATTCCTGGGATGTTTTCCTGTGCCCAGTTAAAAAGTTGTTGTGGTGTAAGTATTTGATTTTTATATGGTCGTTGTAGGCTTGCTCAAGCCGCTAACTCTCCTACCCCTTCACAAGGTCCTTTACCATGAACAGTTGTCCAAAAATGCCATTCAGCCTCAATGCCGAAATCTTCCTTATGTAAGCATAAATTGGCAAAGTTTTTGTTATTTATATATTGTGCAGATGACCCATCTGAGAAATAAAATATTTTCCTTGCACTTTTTTTAAAATTCTGTCTTAAAAAAAGTAATAAGCTTCTTTTGAAAACAGTAAACTGCTACTCTATTGGGCTCCAAACAGTCTTAAATTACAATGTATGTAAAGTGGTCAGTTCCAAACTTCCCTTTGTAATATACAACAAATGGGTGAGTTGTAGATTGAACGTTAGTCCAGTGGCAGCTCTGGGCCTCCTCCTGTATAACAAATAAGTTATTTTCAGCAAAATCAAGAACTACAAACTCTGAATCTGTTAAATTTCCTTTTATATTGTTTATAAATGAATTTTGTTGTTTCAATACAAAGTAGTGATAAACTTTTTCTCACAAAATAAGTCAATAAATTCTGATGCTGACTTTTGTATTGTTTCTAAAGAGCTCCTATCAACAGAAATCCACTGATTGAAAATGACCTTTTCCACCATATTTTCATCGAATGTTTCATCAAGAATGGTTTTTAATTATGTAGTCCCAGAACATGATGTACACTCTCCCATGTGGCAGCTGACTGATGCTGGATTACAAATCATCATAGCAAAGGCAGTCCTTGTATGTGTTAATTTTTCCATGTGTTAATGGAAGCTAATTTGGTATTTTATTGCTTGTGATCCCATTATAATCCCAATGTACTATGTCACAATTATGAAGCCAGATGTACTATGAATTCCAAATTCAGATGTTATGTGTAAGGTGAATCCTTTAGCTCTAACAGGACCAATGTATATTCTTTCTGAAGTAGAAATTTTCAAAACACATAAAGCTTTCTACCAGTTTTAACTAAATAAGTAGCACCATCCATCAAAAGTAATGCACTTTAATAATTTTTCTTCATTCTAAAATCTTCACAAATGTTAAATGTACTATTTACTAGAATATATGTCGATAAGGTAGTGTGTAAACATTAATGCCATCCTATACAGATGAGTTAGATTAAAAGTAATGAATGCATGTTCTCATTTTCGTTATTGCAATAGTAAATATATCAAACAAAAACCTTTTGTAGCTTGTGATCCCATTATGATCCCAACATGAAACTTTGAGGATTAATTAACAATAATATGAGCAATTTTTGAGATTTTTTTCAAAATTTTAAAAACTTGGCTTTTTGAGAAATTTAAATTTTATATTTTAATTTAAATTTAAATTTTTTAAAAAATTTTCAAGTCATCATGTGTTGTATATCATATGAAAGCCCATTAAAAAAGGTTTAAGATAACACCTTGCACATATCTATAACTTAATTAGGTGAGTAGCAAGTGTAATTTAAAGATATGCCGATAGTGTACTTTCTAGACAAATCTGGCAACTTTAAAGCCTTATAACTCCCAAACTAATTATTATTTGAACATAAGATTTGGGGATTTTCTTTATTACCATGAAGTCACTTACTATACCAAATTTAATCAAAATTGGAGGGGGTCAGGTAGAATTTGTTCTAAAATTGTGTTGATTTCACATGGAATAACCCGTATCTAAAAAAGTAGAGCTGATAGAGAAAAACCGATTTCATATTTAAAATCAGCGGCCCAAACATAGCTAAATCCAATTTTAAAATCCTAGGCAGCAAAACAAAAAAAATTTTTTGTAGGCCTGTGTAGTCATCATACAGAAAACCACAGAAATCAGTATAAAGTATATATATTATGGTACCTCACTCTATCAAGCACACTTTACCATAGTTAGTGAATAACATGCAAGTTTGACTAATTGCATTGCTTTAGTACAACTTGAGGAGTGTTTGTAATAGGTTAAAATGCAACATCAAATTCTACACTACCCATCATATTTGTACAGACTTTATAATATAATATTGATAACTTACAACCTTAACTAGATGTTTACAGACAAGGAGAAAAAAGTTCTTTTAAATATGTCACAGATATTAGCATTATAAAGCCAAACAAGATATTCTAACATAGAAATAAATTTCAAATTCTCATACCTCCATTGTTTGTTCTTTTATTCCCGTTTTGTTCAGTTCATTGACTTTATTTATTCTTGAAAGTCAAACAGTTAAAAATTTATTTTTGCTCATTATTATATAAGGTATTAGTGAGCACACCTAAAAAGGTTGATTTGATCATTTTATCTTCTACACAAATACCTCAACCTCTTTAGGGCTTTATATTCTATTTTTAGTTTTCATTTTTAATGAAGAAATACAAATAATAAAAAAAGAGTTAGTTTAAAAACACCTTGGAGCTTATTTCTGAAGATAATTTATTAAAAAAAAAATACATTAATCACAAGGGATCTCAATTTTTTTCATGAAACACTGACTCGTAATAGCTTTTAAATCATATTTACAATTTAACAAAATCTGAAAGGCTTCAGAAAATTTTTTTCTAGTATAAGAAATCTAAAACATGATTAATAAAAAGTGTTCACTTTCTATTAAAACAAGTGAAAACATAATGGTGGATTCATACCTATTTCAGTATAATGTCTCTAATTTATACAACATCTACCTAAGGAACTGAATAAATTCAGAATTAAATTTTCACTAGTGACTGATTTAAAGTTAAAATGTTTCCTGAATGAATTTCTATAATTAGGATTAAAAGTTCAAATAGACCTATTAATGGCCACTTCAAGAATATGCTATAGGCTGCTTAACAGAGAAATTTCACATTGCTTGAATTATACAACTACCAATTACATCCTCACCCCCAGAGTGGTAAAGCTAAATATCAAATCAACAATGTCACAATAACGCTACGAACTTTGTTATCATTACAAAAATCAGTGTGGTTGCACCTGTAAATGCAAATTGGTAAACATAAACATTTCTAGAGTGTGTAAAAGGGAGTAATATATGTAAACTATGTCATAATTGTTTTTAATAAAATAATTTTAAAATTATCAAACATTAAATCTTTGTATAAAGAAGTATCCTTTTTACACCATGCTTTAATTTTCAGTTATTGTATTTTATTAATAACAGATTACGTATTTATTGCATTTTTCTGAACATAAAAACTATAAATAAATCATAAATCGAGTGGGAAATTAATATAAATGCAAAATTTCATAATAGTATCTTAAAAACTTGCTTATTACTTACATATAATTTATATATCTATATTACTTACATATTATTTATATATCTATATATATACAAACATACAACATATAATTTTTTTGTGAAAATTAATCTATATATAAAGACACAAACATATATATTTTATATGGAATGTATATATATCATTGTATTTATATATAGATTAATTTTCCTAACAAAATAACATGGCTAAATTAGGAAATACGTTAAATCCAAGTTTGATAATTTAACAAAGCGAAATAAATTCTGAAAATTTTAATAAACTGCACACATAAGCACAAGTATATAAACTTTTATTGTCATTTTCTTAAAAAATTGCAGAATCACTTTAAAACAGTACTCAAAAATTTAGATTATGGCAGACATGCCAACATTCAGGCATTTGTGTCAGAAACAACAGCGTGGTTTGAAATTTTAACATGCTAATTACAAATTATTCACAAGTACATATCTTACTCGTTTCTGAATTAAAATATTTACACAGTAGTATAATGCAATAGGTATACTAAAATTTACGAGTAGCTTTTAAAGCTTTAACAACTTATTTTTCAGAACAGCGTTTCTTGTAGCAACATTGACCGTAATTAAAATATATCCATTTTTTTATCATCAGGGATTCTAGAGTATGTCTACTCATATTTGGCCTAAATTTAGTACGGTTTTTCCGCACTGCAAAATTGTTTAACAAGCAACATCACTGTGTGAAAAAAGTAATATTCAGCATTATTTTTTGAAAAACTTTGTATTTAATTGCTGAATTGTAATCTTTTAGATGTTCAAAAGTTTTGTTATTTTCTTGAGCACTTTGAGGAGTTTCTGGAGTTATCATTTGGTATTAGAAGCCCCATTTACAAACATATACATTTTCCCCAGAATAGACATTTACCTGTTTCTGCAAGTTGCATTTTACAGAAAATGAATTCATACATACTTTGCAACCAAACGGTTTTTCACCAGTAGAGTACAAAGATGAACATCTAAGTTATTTTTGTGAAAACATTATTCTGTACATACGCTGCAAGCTAATGGATTTTCAAGAGTGACTATGGTGATAAGTATCTAACTGGTCTTTACTAGAAAATTATTTTGTATAAATACTGCAAACAATTGGTTTTTCCTTAGTATGGGTACGAAAATGAACATCTAACTTATTTTTTTGAGAAAATGATTTTGTACATATACTGCAAGCAAATGGTTTTTCCCCAGTATGGGTACGAAAATGAACATGTAAGTTACTTTTTTGAGAGAATGATTTTGTACATATACTGCAAGCAAATGGTTTTTCCCCAGTATGGGTACGAAAATGAACAAGTAAGGTATGTTTTTCAGAGAATGATTTTGTACATATACTGCAAGCAAATGGTTTTTCTCCAGTGTGGATTAGATGATGAGTTTTCAAGTTGTAAAGACGAGAAAATGCCTTTTTACATATACTGCAAATAAATGGTTTTTCCCCAGTATGGGTACGAAAATGAACATTTAATTTATCTCTTTCAGAGAATGATTTTTTACATATACTACAAGCAAATGGTTTTTCCCCAGTATGGGTACGAAAATGAACATCTAAATTATTTTTATGACAGAATGATTTTGAACATATACTGCAAGCAAATGGTTTTTCCCCAGTATGGGTACGAAAATGAACATGTAAGTTACTTTTTTGAGAGAATGATTTCGTACATATACTGCAAGCAAATGGTTTTTCTCCAGTATGGGTACAAAGATGAATATCTAAATAACTTTTTCGAGTGAATGATTTTGTACATACACTGCAAGGAAATGGTTTTTCCCCGGAGTGGGTACGAAGATGAATATCTAAGTCACTTTTTAGAGAGAAAGATTTTGTACATACACTGCAAGCAAATGGTTTTTCTCCAGTGTGGGTACGAAGATGAACATTTAAGGTACTTTTTCGAGAGAATGATTTTGTACATATACTGCAAGCAAATGGTTTTTCCCCAGTGTGGGTTAGATGATGAGCTTTCAACAACGAAAGGACAGTAAAAGCCTTCTTACATATACTGCAAGCATATGAATTTTCCCCAGTATGGGTACGAAGATGTACATCTAAGCTACTTTTTAGAGAGAAAGATTTTGTACATACACTGCAAGCAAATGGTTTTTCACCAGTGTGGGTACGTCGATGTGTTTTCAAGATTGAAAGGCGAGAAAATGCCTTATTACATACACTGCAAGTAAATGGTTTTTCCCCAGTATGGGTACGTAGATGAACATTTAATTGACCTTTTTCAGAGAATGATTTTGTACATATACTGCAAGTAAATGGTTTTTTCCCAGTATGGGTACGAAAATGAACATGTAAGTTACTTTTTTGAGAGAATGATTTTGAACATATATTGCAAGCAAATGGTTTTTCCCCAGTATGGGTACGTAGATGAAGATTTAATTTACCTTTTGCAGAGAATGATCTTGTACATACACTGCAAGTAAATGTTTTTTCCCCAGTATGGGTACGAAAATGAACATTTAAGGTACTTTTTTGAGAGAATGATTTTGTACATATACTGCAAGCAAATGATTTTTTTCCAGTGTGGGTTAGATGATGAGCATCTAGGTAGTCTTTCCTAGAAAATGACTTTGTACATATAGTACAAGCAAACAGTTTTTCCATCATGTGAGTATGAAGATGAGCATTTAAGTTGGCTTTCATAAAAAATGATTTTGCACATAAACTGCAAGAAAATGTTTTTTCACCAGTATCAGTAGGAACATGAACCACTCAATGCCTTTTTTAGAAAATAATTTCTCACATATACTACATTTGTAATGAAGTGTGAAAGTTAAATGACGATTATGAAAATTAACCTGCATTACTTGTTCTTAATGCCTTAACTGAGACAGTATTGTACTCTGAAACTTTGTCTACATGAAATCTGTATGGATCCTGATATTTTTAAAGATGCGAAAATGTCTATTAAAGCATTGTTTATGTCTATTAAGAGAGCAGTTCAATATTCAGTTGAACTATGAAGCTGGAACTACAGATAAATACTGAAAAAGAACAGTTACCTGTAAAGTAAAAAGAAAAAGATTTAGTACAGAGGAAGTACAAACAAGCTTTCTAACATAATAATGGATATATACCTATTTCAATGTGTTTTTAATTTATACAACATATACCACAGAAAATAAATAAATGCAGAATTAAATTTTGGCTAGTGACTGTTTTTAGGTCAAAATGTTTCTTGAATGAATTTCTGTAATTAAGATTAAAATTAAAAATAGAGCCATTTTATGGCCATTTGTAGAATATGTTGTAGGCTGCTTAATAGAGTCATTTCATAATAATTGAATTTACATAAATCAGCTATATTGATATCCCTGGAAGAGAAAATCTAAATAATATCAAATCAACAATAATGTAGCAATAAAGCTACGAAATGTGTTATTACAAAAATCAGATTTTGGCACCTGTAAAGGGTAATTGCTAAACATAAGTATTTATAGAGAGTATAAAATAGAATGATATAATTAAACTATGTCATAATCCTAGATTTTAAATAAATATTTTGTAAATTATCAATCATTATTGTATAAATATGTACCATTCAAAGATGTTTCCTTTGTGGAGTATTTTTTACTTTGCAGTTATTGTGTTTTATTAATAAAATAATAGATTACGTACATTTTCTAGACATAAAAAATATAAATAAATCATTAAGTGGAAAATTAATGTAATGTAAATGCTAAATTTTATAATAATATACTCATGCAAAGTTTTTGGTGTTACATTTCAACTTTTAAACACATATATGTTGTGGTTTATCTACTTTAAATTATGGTATATGTGTGTGTATATGCATACATATTTATAATTAGATGGACTACACAACGTGTGGTTTCAGTCATGGTGACACAAAAGCACTGTCTTAGTCAAAAACCTTTAAAGTAGAATGTTGGGTACACAGGTTTCCACTTGATTATAGGGATATGACAAACTGAGAAGTCAACTAACATGATTTTTTAAGTAAAATTCTAAGTAACACCTAGGTCAACAACTGTGTAAAAACCCGAGACAAAATCTCTGTGAAAAACTGTCTCCTATATCATGCATGTCCTTTTTGTTTAGGAATTTATTATATTGGCTGTTAGTGCAGTATAAATTTTTATTGGTTATACTTCTTCCCTGGGGGTATGGGCTGTTATCCCAGTGGTCAATTTAGATTAGGGGAACGGCAAAGGGATGATTTGATTTTTGCCATTCACTTAAGATTTGAAAACCACTGAGAAATTTTCGCAGGCCTTAATGAGAGTGTCTTACATCTACATTAGTTTCCTAATCTAAATTACTTTTCCTTGCATATAAATATATATGTATATACATACATACATACATACATACACAAGTTATATATATATATATTTATTTTTAATCAAAGAGTTAATCTATATATAAATACACAGTCATATATGTTATTTGCGATATATATATATATGTCAGCATATTTATATAGAGATTAAATAAAACAAAATTTCAAAAAATTACTTGACTAATTTAACACAAAATAAATTCTGAAAACTAATTAAATGCATACATAAGCACAAGTATTTAAACTTTATCTCTTAAAAAACAGTAGTATTTTTTTTAGTAGTATCAGCCTTATTAGTTTTCTATGGTAATGAAGAAGAAATATTATCATTACTCCCTAAAAGATACTTTATTTTATTACATTATTGCTTATTTTACATTTCTTTAGTAAAATGTTGGAAAACAAAAGACAACTTGAAAACAAAAGACAAATTTACTAAAATTATATTTCAACTGTTTTTTTTTTTTTTTTTTTTTTTAAAGCTTTTTCATCAGTGAATTTCATCTGCAATTTCGAGAAAATGATTTTGTACGTACATTGTGTAATGAAGATTTTTCATGTCCCTTCATTACATATTTCCCTCGTGGGGTAGATATATTTTAAACTACAGTTTGCGCCTTGTTTTTCGCATATGGTCCCTTGCATGTGCAGCTTTAGTTTTTCTCACGAGTGCAGCCTGTCTTTTTCAAACAGAGCCGCCCCGATCTGGGATTATGTTTCGGACCCAGCGTCCAATTCTGGCCACCTGCATCCGTCGACCTCAGGCCTTTCGTCCATAATTTTGCGCCCATCAGATCATATTCTGACAGTTGTGCTGACGGTGCTTTCGGATTGCGATAAGAAGCCGCGCCTTTGAAGGGTACCGCGTTGTGGTGTGTTGCCAGGCTCCGCTCCGCATCGTTGTTGGCGAATTTTCATTACAGGAGTTGCGCCTCTCTGCGATTGGGTTTTTGATTTCCGCGCGCCTTGTTTCGACGTTTCATTGGTCAGAGCCGCGAGAGGCCTCGCTCTCCCTCCGAGAGTGGGGTTTTCTTGGCGCCTGGCAACCCTCTTGCTGGCTGTGTTTCGGCGCTTTTGGCGTGAGCGCAGCCTAGAAGTTCTGATAATTTTGAGAGACGGGGTAACACAGAGAGATGAAAATTTAACACCTTTGCTGACGCATTTTTTTAATCGAAAAATATGTTTCCGTGGGAGCTACTTCTATCTTTGGCTAACCTAAGCATTCTGCCTTATTTTTATTTTGCTGCGACTTGCCTGAGGTTAATTTACATCTACAAATCAATCGCCATAATGTTTTAAAGTTAACTAATGCATATATTAACCCACTATTGGATCATGGCAGAAGTAGACGATATTCACTTGTGTAATATAAAGTGAAAAAAATTATTTGAGCAAATTAAAAAAAATAAAGAATGTCTCTTCATCAACTCAGCATCTGTTTTTTTACCTGAGGTGACTTAAATAAAACCTACGACTCTTCATCAATCATCCCACACACCAGGATCCTTCCTCTATATGGAGCTCCCACTACACTATATATTGGTGCCGCGACCAGGATTCGAACCTGGGTTATTGCGGGCACAACGCAATGTACTAACCTACATCCCATCACTTTTGGTTCGTACATTTTTATAATATTTTGTTGTATTTTTATTATAATATTCATATGTGAGATAAAATGGCTAGATCAAAAAACTTCATTGTAGATATTAATGAATTCTCTGGCGAAAGTGAGTACGTCGACCATTTCTTTAGTCTTATTCGGCAAAATGCAATAATTAATAAATGGTCAAATGACCAAACAATACTTTTTTTAAAATCTAAATTGGCTGGGTCGGCATTAAAGTTTTATTTAGAAGATTCAGTCTTACATTACTCTGATGATTTAGACCTAATTGAGTCCAAATTCAAGGCATTCTTCAAGAATGACCTGAATCAAGTCTCCATGTCTGAATTCAATAACTTAACAATGTTACCAGATGAATCGGTTAAGCATTTTGCTCATCGGTTACATGTGGTAACAACAAATGTCTATAAAGATATCACTAATGAAGAAGCAATAGATTCTATTAAATTAAACAAATTATTATCAGTTTTACCAGCTAACCTTAGAATAAAATTACTTGAAGAAAAAGTTCAAAATTTTAATAAAGCAATGTCACGTGCTCAGGAGATTCAAAATATTTACAGATCTGAGTTTGAATCCAATAATAAAAATCATGATAATAATGCTCAAACTTCACATTCAATTTTACATATTGCTTCACAAATTTCACAGTTAAGTGACAGATTGGATGTACTTACTAAAAATAGAAATGAAAATAATAGCTTTCAGCCAAACCAATCTCATGTTAATAATAGTCGTACAAATCAAAGGCTCCACAGAAACCCACGATATCAAAGATCTCAAATTAAGTGCCAATTATGTTTTCAGGTTGGTCATACAGCCAACAATTGCTTTAAATACATAAACATATCCCAAAGAAATTCAGCTCGTAGCAGACACACACACTCAAGACATAGTTATGTTAGAAATAACCAAAATCAGGCTAATCTACATAACCAAAATTCAAGTAATCAACCTTTTAAGCCAGTGAGGAGACAGGAATTTACTAATGCTTTCATGTCTCATGATGCTCCTCACTGTACATCAGTCAACTTTAATGTAAGTCCAAATTTACCTAAATTATCATCAAATAGGTTAGTCCAATCTGTCTCTTCTCAAACTTCTTCACAGGTAGCAATTGCTACAAATGCTACCACTCAAACTAATTCATGTGTAAACTATGATTGTATATTAAATAGTGAATATATATATAATGTTGTGCATCAATATAATAATTTGCCATTAATTTATGCAACCTTTAAGTCTATTGAAGCTGCATGTTTGCTTGACTGCGGAAGCACAATTTCAATATGTGACAATAACTTCTTCCAAACAATTAAAAATAATGTAACTTATAAACATTTAGCTTCCTCCATAAGTATTCAAACTTTAAATTCAACTGTATCTTTTAACGCTTGTATTCTCCTATCATTTAAAATTCATGGCATATTTTTCAAACATCCAATGTATCTCGTTGATATTCCTCCTCCTTCTAAATTTAAAGTTATATTAGGAAACGATTTCATAGTTCAAAATAGAATCATCCTCGATCCAGCAAACAACTTAGCTTCATTTAATGGCAAAACAATGCATTTTATTAACTCTCATAACAATTCTGATGTTTCTTGTCATGTCAATAACTCTGTGTCTCATGTTAATTCTAATAGTACTCATGATGTAAAATCAAATAATACTGATAAGTCTAATGTCAATAATGTCAATAATACTGCTTGTGAACAACAAGTGCATAAGGCTAAAGAGCCAACTCCAGATATTTGTAATATATATTTAAGACACAAGTGTGTCATTCCACCTAAAGAATCTGTATATTGCAAAGTCAAGGTACAAAATGTAAATTTCAATGATGATCAGGTACTGTTCTCTTTAAATTCTGAAGTTAATAATCTTGATGATACTAGTCAATTAATTACTTTACCCAGGTCTTCTAGAGATGATAATAATGATAGTAGTAATTGTAAAAATATTGAATTTTATGTGTTGCTTAATAACCCATCTGATGAGGTGGTACACTTTAACAAAAACATGAATATTGGTTACATTCAGCCTATTGATCACATTCAAACAAATGAAAATCAGGATGGAAATTTTACTACAGCTCACAATAATAACACAGAATCTTGCTATTTAATTCAGGCCTCTCCAGAGATTCTAAATTTAAGAAAAACAGAACTTTCAATTGATAATTTTAATTTAAAACATTTATGTGAGCAAGAAGCTCAACAGTTGTCTGAAATTTTATTGCAAAACTATGCTGCATTTTCGCAGTCTCCAAAAACTTTAGGCCATACTGACAAAATTATCCCAGAAATAAACTTCAATAGTGAGTATCCCATTAAATCTTTGCCTTATCCAATTCCTTATGCTCTTCAAACCGAATGTAAACAACAGATTCAACAGCTCTGTGATGCTGGTATAATTTCTCGCAATATTTCTCCTTGGTCTTGTCCTATTATTCTAGTTAAAAAGAAATCAATGTCAAATAACTTAAATGATAAACCAAAATACAGAATTGCACTTGATCTTCGCATGTTAAATTCCATAATTCAAGGTTCTTCCTACCCTTTACCCAAAATTTCCACTATTATTTCTAACCTATCCAAGTATAAATATTTTACATCACTTGATTTTCAACAAGCTTATCACCAAATTAATTTACCCGAACACCTCCAAGATAAATTAACTTTCACGTCTATGTTTGGCTCATTTAAATATAAAAGACTGGTCTTCGGCTTAAAAACTTCTGCTTCAATTTTTCAAGCTCTCATGGATTCACTTCTTGATGAAATTAATTTAGATGGTATCTTTGCATACCAAGATGATCTCATATTTGGCAGTAATTCCTTTCAGGAAACTAAAGAAAAATTATCGAAAATTCTTCACATTCTTACTAAGTATAACTTAACTCTTACTCCAAACAAGTGCACATTTCATAATTCCTCAATAGAATATCTTGGATTTAATATTCAAAATCACTCTGTAACTCCTATTTCTTCCAATATTGAAAAGATCACATCATTTCCTGTTCCTAAGACTCGCAGACAACTTAAAAAATTTATTGGACTTGCTACCTTTTATAAACACTTAATTCCAAAATTCTCTGAGGTTATCCAACCATTAATAAATCTTACAAGTACTAAAATCACTTTCTCATGGGCAGATCTGCACCAAAATGCTTTCAACACATTACAAAATATTTTCTTTACCAAACCAGGTGTGCATTTACCTGACTGGTCTAAAACCTTTTATTTAAGCACAGATGCTTCTTCCATAGCTATCAGTGGAGTCATCCAACAGCTCCACAATAACCACCTAGTTCCAATAGCATACTTTTCAAAAACATTAAACTCAGCTGAGAAAAATTACCCTGCAATAAAACTAGAACTTATGGCAATAGTAAAATCAGTTAATGCATTCAGATATTATTTGTACAATCATCATTTCATAATTTTGTCTGACAGTAAGCCTCTGAAAAGTTATAAAAAGATTAAGAACCCAGCTGACATCACAACGAGATGGTTGCTTGATCTTTCTGAATTTTCTTACACTATACAACATATCCCTGGTCAAACCAATGTTCTTGCAGATTTTCTTTCCCGACATGACCTCTCTTCTAATAAACAGGATCTCATCTCTCATCCAAATATTTTGACACAATCTCATGAAATTTTACCTATAGTTGAGAATAGTAGTATAGATAACAGTGATAATACTCACAATACTTATTCTGTCAATAGTCTGACTCACTCGAATAAGAGTTCAAATTCAAATGATCCTTTACTTGAAATATCTAATGAAACTTTTGCCTATGAACAACAGAAAGATAAACTCCTAGCTCCTATTTACAAAGAAATTTTAACAAAGGGAAAACATCAAAAGCATACAAATTATTTCATTCATCCAGATACTAAAGTACTAATGTGCAAAAGAAATAATACTTCTCAGGCTCAACCTTATAATCAAATTATAGTTCCTCGTTCCTTACAGCAAAAGGTTCTTCGAATATCCCATTTGTCTCATTTTGGTCTCAAGAAAACATATGAATTTATTACAAGAAAATATTTTTGGAAAAATGCTTATTCAGATACCTTTAATTTTGTTACTTCATGTATTAAATGTTTACAAGCAAAACATCATAATATACCTGCAGCACCATTTCAACCTACTCTTAGTCCTACTGCACCTAATCAGGTAGTTTCAATAGACCTGCTAGGTCCTTTTCAATGTGGCAATTCAATTCTTACCGTCATAGATCATTTTTCTAGACATATTGAACTCTTCGCAGTAAAGTCTACAACAACAAATGTAATTGTCAAATGTCTTTTACAATATTTCTCTACCTTTGGTCGTCCATCAACTTTATTGTCAGATTTAGGTTCACAATTCTCATCTCAATTTTATCATCAGTTTAATCAAATGCTTGGTATTAAAGTCATTCATACTTCTAGTGGTCATCCACAAGCTAATGCAAAATCTGAACGAATCAATAAATCTATTAAGTACTCAATTCAAACATTGATATCTGAAGGTCATAATTTTACACAAGCAATGAACATTCATAAGAGTCTTTACAACGGTTCAACTCATGCTTCTACAAATTTTACTCCTAATCTCCTACACTTTGGAAGAGAACTTGCTCTGATATTTGACACTGTTGATGTCAATTCTATTCATCCCCATTTAGACAAACCTGATATGTATAACTACTTGAAAGGTCTTCAAAATATTTATAAATTGGCATACAAAAATTCAGAACATGCTCAGTCACAAAATTATTCGAGACAACAACATACTGCTAAATTAAGAAATTTCAAAATTCATGACACTGTTTACCTCAAGAGTGTTGGACGTTTCAATAATTCATATTCTGGTCCTTTCTCTATTGTCAAACAACATTCCCCTGTTATGTTTTCTATACAAAATGCTAGTGTTCCTTCTTCTAGAGTATTTAAAATGCATATTGATAGATTAATATTAGCTCCTCCAAGACATTCACATTTATGTGATCCTCACAATCCAAATACTAAGGTGTCAAACACAAGTCACTATAATCTTCGCTCTCGTCATTAATATTACTATGTGTGTGTTAACTTGAGGCATGTTTCTAGCCTATGGTGCACAATAGGTTGGTTACAGACAATTGTTATTGCTTGTTACTTGTCTGATGTCTTCTCTGAATGGGTCAGAGTGATAGTAGACCTGTGTCAGCATTTTCATTTGTCAGCTAATAATTGACACTCATCTCTGTACTGTACTTTTCAAATCTCACAATAACTCAGTATTTACTATTTATATGTTTACTTAATCAAACTCTAGTGTGCTTTATGTACTTTTGGTCCAAAATATGAACATGTTGTTGTCAGTATATTTTTCACCATAAATTTGTTATTACTCTTGTTTATATTTTGTTATACCTTTTAGCTTACACATTTCTTTACATTTTTGTTTATACCTTCAATTACATTTTTGAGCAGTTTTGCTAGTTATATTCACAGCAAGGTGTGTCACACTTTTATTTACAATGTTTGTTTACCTTTTTGGAATTTGTTGGTGATGCATATCACAAGTATTGATTATTTTACACCTGTTGTACACACAGGATTTGTTTGCACCATTGCAGTTTTGCTTACATACACCTTTGGCCTACCTCGTAAATCACAAACCATAGATTGTGATCAAATGTTTCATTAATACCTATGTGCTGTTATTTTGTATTGGTATATTTAAATTTTTATGAGGTGAATATTATGTTTTATTGATTAAGCCAAAGAGTAGACTCGAGTCTATATAATGATTGTGTGCAACGTCAATTTAAATGTGATTTATTGCTACAAAGAAATGTAGTGTTATGTAATGTGTTTAGTGTTCCAGTGTATCATGGACATATGTATCTTATTCCTTTTAGTGTATAATGTGTATATTTTGTGAGTCACTTCTGCCACTGATCTAGTTTGCCCCTTTTTAATTTAGCTCATTTCATGCTTGTTTTAATTTTACTTTCACCATGTGTCTTAATTCTTTTTCGTGGTGAAGGGGAGGAATATGTAATGAAGATTTTTCATGTCCCTTCATTACATATTTCCCTCGTGGGGTAGATATATTTTAAACTACAGTTTGCGCCTTGTTTTTCGCATATGGTCCCTTGCATGTGCAGCTTTAGTTTTTCTCACGAGTGCAGCCTGTCTTTTTCAAACAGAGCCGCCCCGATCTGGGATTATGTTTCGGACCCAGCGTCCAATTCTGGCCACCTGCATCCGTCGACCTCAGGCCTTTCGTCCATAATTTTGCGCCCATCAGATCATATTCTGACAGTTGTGCTGACGGTGCTTTCGGATTGCAATAAGAAGCAGCGCCTTTGAAGGGTACCGCGTTGTGGTGTGTTGCCAGGCTCCGCTCCGCATCGTTGTTGGCGAATTTTCATTACAGGAGTTGCGCCTCTCTGCGATTGGGTTTTTGATTTCCGCGCGCCTTGTTTCGACGTTTCATTGGTCAGAGCCGCGAGAGGCCTCGCTCTCCCTCCGAGAGTGGGGTTTTCTTGGCGCCTGGCAACCCTCTTGCTGCCTATGTTTCGGCGCTTTTGGCGTGAGCGCAGCCTAGAAGTTCTGATAAGTTTGAGAGACGGGGTAACACAGAGAGATGAAAATTTAACACCTTTGCTGACGCATTTTTTTGAATCGAAAAATATGTTTCCGTGGGAGCTACTTCGATCTTTGGCTAACCTAAGCATTCTGCCTTATTTTTATTTTGCTGCGACTTGCCTGAGGTTAATTTACATCTACAAATCAATCGCCATAATGTTTTAAAGTTAACTAATGCATATATTAACCCACTATTGGATCATGGCAGAAGTAGACGATATTCACTTGTGTAATATAAAGTGAAAAAAATTATTTGAGCAAATTAAAAAAAAATAAAGAATGTCTCTTCATCAACTCAGCATCTGTTTTTTTTACCTGAGGTGACTTAAATAAAACCTACGACTCTTCATCAATTATCCTATATACAGCATCCTTCCTCTATATGGAGCTCCCACTACACTATACATTGCAAATAAAAGATTTTTCTCCAGTGCGGGTAAAAGGATGAGCTTCAAGTTGGAAATATGAGAATATGCCTTCTTGCACAGACTGCAAACAAATAGTTTTTCCCCAGTATTGTTACGAAAATGAACATGTGTGTAGTATTTTTAGAAAGTGATTTTGTACATTCACTGCAAGTAAATAGTATTTCCCCCAGTATGGGTACAAAGATAAGCATCTAAGTTGTCTTTTTTAGAATACGATTTCATACATATATTGCAAGCAAATGGTTTCCACCCGTATGGATATGAAGATAAGCATCTAAGCTATGTTTACTAGAATATTATTCTGCACATATACTTTAATCAAATAATTGTTCCTCAGTATGGATATCAAAGTGAACTTTCAAGTTGTAACTACCAGAAAATGCTTTTTTTACATATATTGCAAACAAATGGTTTTTCTTCAATATTGGTTAAAAACAAAAATGAATATCTAAGCTGCATTTTTGAGAAAATGATTGTGTATATACACTACATTTGTATATACATTTTAACTGAATTTTCAATATTTATTAAAGATTATGAAAATGAACCTGCATTACGATTTCTTAATGCCTTAACTGAGACAGTATTGCATTCCAAAACATTGTCTACATCAAGGATGGACAAAATTTTTTTGGCCGTGGGCCAAAAATAAAGAGAAAATAAATTTGGTGGACCAAGATAAATTTTTCTAAAATTTTAAAAACAATATATAAGTACCTAAGGGTTTAAATACTTTAATGAGATGAATGAAATTGCGACTTTATTTTTAAATGTTCCTTATATTGAGTTTGAAGTGAGATGTACTGATTTTAAGGAACGATGCTACATGCTCATTTGCTAGTCTACTTCTGAAATTATTAATACTAAGGTTCAAAGTTGAAAACACTTGTTCACATATAAGAAGCAAATATACTGCTGATCTTCTGGGCGTCAGATAATAAATTTGGGATATATTTAAGTAAAGTAGAAAAGGAAATGGATATATAATGTATAAATATATATTTCTTATATAGAGTAATTATTCTACAGAGTAATAGCATATCAAGACATAAGTTCAATATTCAGTTAAACTATGAAGGAGCAATGGATGGAGGATAAATGCTCAAAAACAAATGTTATCTTTAAAAAAAAAAAAAAAAAAAAAAAAAAAAAAAAAAAAAAGAAGAAGCACATAGAAGCTGAAGTGTGAGGTATTATAGGAGAGGAAAAAGTTAACCACATTACATGCTTGTTAAGTTTATGTCTATCAATTTTGAGACAATCAAGTTAAGAACAATTAAGCATGAGAAGATCCTTGAGACTTAACAGGAATCTTCTTGGTATATTTCTCTCAGCCCCAATAAATTCAAGGTATTAAGAGTTGATTCCATTTGACCTCCTAAGATATTCCAGTATCTATTTAGTAATCTAGCATGCAGAAAACTTTGGGTTGGTATAGTTTCTGCAGTCAGGTAATATAATATTTTATAGTGTAAGGCAACATGTATTTTAGGTAAATTACTTTCTTGGTTCTGGGACAGTTGTACTAATGAAATAAAATATGGAATAAAAATCCTTACATGAAGGTGCTGTGTCTTAATGTTAACGAGGTTATTTTGTCTGTTGAAACACATATATTTATAGATTACAATAAGGTCTTAAGATATCACAGGGTTCCCACTTTTTTTCCAGAACAAAAATTAAGGACTTTTTAAGACCAAAGTAACTTTTTATACGGACCTACTTGAAATACACGGCATAAAAACATAAACCCTATTTTCTGATGAACATATTTTAATGATTATGAACCAGATAAGGTATGTTCAATAAATGCTCTGCAATATTTCACAATTTTTAAAAATGCCTAAAAATTAAGATAAATCTATTTGACAAAAACTAATCTTGAAAAAAGTTTTTAGTGATTAAACTAAAAATAAATTGTGAATAAAATACAATATTATAAACAGTACTTTCTCAGGTTTAAAAATGACTCTGATATATATATGTATATATATATATATATATATATATATATATATATATATATATATATATATATATATATATTATTATATATATGTATATGTATATATATGTATATATATGTATATATATGTATATATATATATATATATATATATATATATATATATATGTACATATATATATATATGTATATATATGTATATATATGTGTTATATATATATATATATATATATATATATATGTATATATATATATATATATATATATATATTTATATACTAGCTGATCATATATTCCCTGGGAAAGAGGAAAGTTTTAGACTTTTCTATTACATTCAATGCAAGAAAAATTAAACTTTCATAATTAACTGAAATATATCTACAACCCCCCCCCCTATTCCATGCTTCGTTTAATTAAAATCTGCATGACTGTTAGCTACTAGGAAAGGGCAGGTGATCTTAAGCTTTAAACCTTTTCAGTATGCGAAAGATTATTTGTCAAATAAGTTTTCTAGTTTGTGACCATAAAAAGTACTAATAAACTAAAAGTATTTTCATAATTTTTTAAGGATATCCAGAAAAGGAATTCTGAATTACTACATTAATACACTGAAAATATATATGTATTTAAAGGTTTTCTTTATTATTAATACTGCACTTTTGGCTAGAAAATGTAAAAGAATGAGCATTAACAAATATTTTATATATTCTTTATATATATATTCTTTGAACAGTACTTATCACCTGTACTAGCACTCAACTGGTTTTGGGCAAATATAACTCTGAACTCACAAAACTAGAAAGTTAGGAAAATACTGAAAGGAAGTGAAGAAAGTGGATTGTGTCAATGGAGAAATTCATTGCCTTCCAATTTAAAAATTAAGGAGTTTTAAGGGCCTTTGACAAAAATTAAGTAGTTTTAAGGGCCCATAAAAATGAAAGCTAAAATTAAGGAATTCTTAAGCACATTTAAGGACTGTGGAAACCCTGTATCATAATGGCAACAAGTATAAGGCTATCAAAAGTATCTTCTAGCCAAGTCAAATTTCTACTTCTATTTTAAAAACGAAACTTAATTTCCTGATTCACAAAGATATTACTTGCATGTGAACATGCTGGATTCTGTGTATGGTGGTTATCATCCACATACTGGCAAAATGCCAGCATTTAATGAAGATGAATATTTTGAAGAATATCTTCTTCAAATTGAATTTTATTTTGAACAAAATAAAAAGTGATGGTGATAAGAGCTACTCAGCTAACACACATCAGATAAAAATTATTTTCCACATTAAGACACCTTGTGCAACCTAAGTTTGAAAGAGACTTCTTAGTTCATGATATTCATTCTGCTTCAAATTGGTGAATAAAAATTTTTGCATTCACAACAGAAACAGAATTTTTTCAAACCAGTTAAAATGTTTACCTTTGTCACTGTAACGGAAGAACTAACATAAGAATTTTGCTGCAATCTAGGAGGAGGAACCATGATAAAAATGTAAAGCAAGCTACAACGAAAAATACTAATCTTCATGACACTTGAAACTATAAATTACAGGTTTGAAACACCTTGGATTTCACTTACCTTTAATCAGAGATCTCAAAATTAGAACAAAAGCTTAGCGTACACAGCATACAGTGAAATAGTTTTTTCATCTTTCTTGTAATCACACAATCTACATATAATAAAGGCAAGTATTAAAAAAAAAGAAAAAACTTTACTCAAGAAAAGTGCTGATGCAGTTTTATTTCATATCCTTCATACCAGGGATGGACAAACTACGGCCTGCCAGAAGGTTTAATCTGGCCCGCAGACAGAATTTTCAGGTGCCGGTTCGAGGAAAATTAAAAGAAATATATATTTACACATTATATAGCCATCTCCTTATTTACTTTGCTTAAATATTATAACCCAAATTTATTATCTCAGGCTCAAAAGATCAGCAGTATATTTGGTTCTTATATGTGAACAAGTGTTTTCAAATTTGAACCCTAGAAATAATAATTTTAGAAGTAGATTGACAGATAAGCATTTCCTTAAAATCAGTACATCTCACTACGAATTTCAGTATAAGGAAATTTAAAAATGGAATCGCAATTTCATTCAACTCATTATCGTATTTAAACCATTAGGTACTTGTATATTGTTTTTAAAATTTTAGAAAAATTTATCTTGGCCCACCAAACTTATTTTCTTTTGATTTTTTTCCTGCAGCCGAAAAAGTTTGTCCATCCCTGCTTTATACAGTGCTACTTAATTACATCAACTATTTCATTTCAATGCTGACATTTCTGACTTTAAGTATGGTTCCCATTTTCTGTTGCATATTATAGACTATTGGTTAATGCTGCAGCATTAATAAGATCTCTTATCTTTCTTATCTGCACTTTATCACAAAACACTCTTTTTGTGACCATTACCCAATGAATTTTTTGTCTATATTTAAAAATTACATCATCAATTTTGTTTATAATTAAAGACCGTTTCCAAGTTTACGGGGCTCCATGAACTCAGTTCAGTGGGGACGCCAAGCGTGGGAGATATCACGAAATTCTAGAACCCTATATTCTGGCAAACCTTGCCCTTCTTTTCACTCTTCCAGCACCCCCTAAAAAACTTGGAGGTGCCAATCGGCGGCTTTATTTTAGGGTATTGGGGGGGAATGACACGTGATTTGAATATATGACCCTTATTGGTTCCTGTAACTAACTATACTCCAAGGCCACTGAATTTGGATTTTCTAGCGTCCATTTCAAATCTTTGTCCATTTCAGCTGTGCTCTGGAGGTTTGTCCAATTTGCCTGAGCTTTTGTGGTATTTTTTTTCGTTTTTAAAATTTAATACTGGAGCTCACACAAATACATTGAGGGCTTGTGGAGATCAATTAAGAGATCCCTCTGCACAGTTCACAAGTGTAAAAATCAATTTGATTCATACCTTTCTGAATTTATGTGGAGGAAAATACAGGGTATCTGCCAAAATAAAATTTTTCAAATCTATGACTTTTCATGACTTTCCTTGATTTAGCAGATGATTTTCCATGACTTTTTAAAGCTTTCATAAAAGTATATATGAATAAAACTTCTGATGTACATACAAATAAAATATATGCTTTAAGAGAAATTACAGGAATTTTATCATAAAAAAACTATAAAATTACTTTATATGTGTTAATAAACTCACATACATAAAAATAAATTGTTGTATCTACATTCCTAAGTTTAATCATATAGCAATTTTTTAATAATAATGTTTCCAATTTGAATTTAGGGTACTTTGGTATTATTCAGGTGACCATGAATAAGAGCCAAATATAACCCTATAATGTTTATATACAATATCCCTAGAGATAAGCATATTTTGTGCAAAAATCTTAACTAATTTTTAATAAAAAATAATTATTATATTAATAAAATTTTAATCTACAATTTAAGAAAAAAAAAAAAACAGAATAATATACATTTACCCACCCATTAAGCTTTCTTGCTTTGAGTTTCCTTGGTGAACAAATTTTACTTGGCAATAGGGTCAATAGGATAATACATAAATACCAAACTCAGTAACTTCAGCCAAATGACAAGTAAAAATAGAATTAATCAATTCAATGCATTTTTTTAATCAGTAGTTTAGCAGATCCATGACTTTCCATGACTTTTACTCATTTTGCTTGAAAAATCAAGACTTTCCATGACAAAATTAATCCATGGTCTAAATCCATGATTTTCCATGACTTTCCAGTTGCGCGCAAACCATGAATATAAAAGAAAATCGCAAGATGCTTTTCAGGATTTTTTAAATCAGATCAAACGTGTATATCCATCAACAACTCAGGATACTTAAATTAGGTTAGCACTTTATTTATTTTATATTTTATGCTTAATTTTCGAAGGGTAACAAGTGGTTATATTTAACATTTATATTTTTTTATTTACTGCTTTTTGAACTTTATTCAAAATTGTGCCTTAATTTAATACAAAATAAAGAAGAAATATTTTTAAACTATATTATTTTAAAATGTATTACATTGTTAAAAGTGATACGATAAGAAAAAAAGTAATTTTATTACGACTGTCTACCATTATTGTTATGGAAGATCAAGGGGAACTTTACACCACTTAGATAAGAAAAATCATTTCACTCCCTTACTTTCTTCAGAATTTTAAGCTAAAGATTTATTATTTATTTAAAACATTTACTCCATTCTTATATTTTCATTATAAGCTAATAATTTCTAGAAGAAATTTGTACTGTACTTTTTTACTTTTTAATCTTTTGATAGCTTAATTGCCTAAATATAACTAACTAATGCTTATATTTTGCTTAATTTGCATTTATTACAAAAATTCCACACTGTTTAATTCAATAAACAGTACAAAAGCATCTTTAAGTACATTAAAAACTCAAATTTAAATTTGTATTCATCTTAACGAAATTTCAAACCTATTTTTGTTCAAAATATGCTTTGAAAATGAGTATAAACTTAAGACACAAATTGTAAACATCACTTGACGACAATCTGGGGGGGATCACTTCTACAAAAATAGAGCCAAAAACCTGGCAGCAGGGGCCCTCGGAACTTGGAATCTACCAGAATCTTAATTACTTCTCATAAAATAAGTTAAAAATTTAAAGCTTGTAATATAATTAAAATCATTCTACATAAAAACAAAATATAAATAAAGAGCATAATAAATATACAAAGCATGAATAAATTTATATAGCCCACATACCTAATTTATCTTTTATACACATTGAAGTATATAATTTATTTTTCAAAAATTGTAGCGATCCTATATCAATAAATTATCCTAATATGCACAATTTTTTCTATACCATCATTGTTGAATAAAAAAATGCGACCATACCTTACAGATATCCAAGGAATTATAAGAACTGTAGTTAATTAGAGAATTAACATTCTAATACTACCTTAATAAGAATAATTAAAGATTGATTTGTACAATTAATTTAACTTTACAGGAATTGATTTATATGCGATTCAATGACAATCTGTATACCTTATGCTGTAAAGCAAAGGAGCTTCTGCATGGTGATTAGCACAGACACCGTGTTAGCCTATGGGTGATTGGCATACACCACAGACTAGTCTATGGTGTATGACGTGTTAGTCTATGGGCATAGACTGAACACTGGAGAACAGACTATTATTTTCCATTGGTGAGCAAGTTCTAACGATGAAACACCAATTTTAGAATTAGTATATATTATCTGTTATTTTCCAAAATTGGTATCAGAGAATACAAATTATTGCATCAATTTTTAGAAACAATGTATTACTGCTGGTTAACTTTAACATTAGTCACACACATGGATGATGAAATACTGATTCTGAATGTTAACTTGCACCAAGTAAAAAATAAACTAACTCAATGTCTCTGAAGTTAAGGACCATAAAATAAATTACACAAATAAGTATTTTAACCGTAATTAATTATTTTACTGGTCAGGTGATTCATTTATATCATTCAGGTGAATTGTAGCAAATATGATTCATTTGTTTTCTGTGAAGGGTTTGTTATGAATGTATATAAAAGGCAAAATTAATCTAACAAAAAATTATACTTTAAAAATTTATATTTGAAAATAGCTGGGCTGATATAGAGGGAAAACACTTGATTTAAATACTTGCAGAGAATGGAATTGCCAATAACACTTTGTACATAACTCATTCACATTAAAAAAAAAAATCTACTTTATTACAAATATTTTTATGCCACATATTACACAGAAATAATTTTAAGTATGATAATTTTTTTTATTTATAAAAATGCTATAGAATCTAAAATTTTAGCTTGATATAATAATAATTTATTAAATGTGAATTTTAAACTGCTTACCTCTCAAGATTTAAAGGTCATACATCTCTTCTTAGAGAGTCCTATACAGGTAATTTAATCCTAATAACGCAGCTCCAACAGCTGAAAATATTAAAAGAAACAAATTGAAAGAGCATAAAGAAGTTTATAAATCCCTTTCCCCATGAATTACAACCCTAATAAACTACTTCATAAAACAGCTAAAAGGAAACAAATCATTTAAATTTAAATAAAATAGCTGTAAGAATAACAAAATGTACGTTTGACAGATATACATCCACTAAACAGAAATTAATAAAATTCTTACGAATATTTACAAACTAAAATGTTACGAAAAAAGATCAGTTAATGGCAATAAGATAATTCAAACCGTTAAATTCGGTTGACTATTTTTAGCAAAGCATATGTAAATACAGTATGTAGCAGAAAAAGTAATTTTAAAATATCCGTTAGAACACTCGCGAACAAAAAGAAATTCTGTTTGAAAACAAAAAATACTGGAAAATTTAAAAAAAAAAAAGTGGGGATAGTGTACTTTTAGTGCCGCTTTCAGTCTCAAAATTTTCCGTGTCCAAAACAACAGTGTTTTGTGTGAGATTTGCAAGAACTAACCGTTCTCCTTTCTCCTAACACTTAAATAAATTTAGTTCACAACTACAATTCCAAACGACATGCCTTTATTTCAAATATCCATAGAACTCTGTTTACAAAAAAAAGTGTTGCCACTTTTACCATACTAAACTATGCATGAAATATCAAATCAGGTTTATTTCTAACAATCCTCCCACCTTTTGATTAATGAAATGTACTTAATCAAAACAAAATAAATCTTAAACTTAGTTATCAAATACAAAATTATCGAAAAAATTTTGAAGGCAATAAAAATATCAGGTTTTTAAAGTTCTACACTAAAAGGACTTAAGTAGAATTCATGTGAGGAATCTTGTCGGAATTTTAATTCGCCGTCCTCTTCTAGTCATTACAGTCTTAAAGTCATCTGACAAATCTGGAACTAAGTTGTTTTTGTCTTTCATCTCAGTTTTATTTTTCTCATCTGACTCCAAAGATGAAGATATCTCAAGAGGAAATATTTTCTGTATTGGTCTAACTAATTCTCCAGACCCAGTTTTCACGCGAACTACTCGGATGTTGCCATCTTTTCCTGGGTATAGCTCAGTCACTCTTGCTAGAGGCCACAACACTTTACGTTTGTTTTCACATTCGATGAGAACTACATCGCCGATTTTTACTTGTTGAGAAACTGATGCTGTGGGTGGTCGTTGCAGTAGCAGGCCGAGATATTCACTTCTAAATCTCTTCCTCAAGACATCTCGTAAATTCTGTACATGTCTCAATCTCTTGTTGAAATCAACTTTATCTAAGTGATCCAAGTCAGGAACTCCAAACACAGGAATTTCACCTAAAAATAAGGACGGTGTCAAAGGGATAAGATCATCAGAGTTCTCTGACACATAAGTTAGTGGCCTGGCATTCACGGTTGATTCGCAGTCGCACAACACACTCATTAATTCTTCATAATTTAGAGACGACTGGCCTAGGGCTCGACGCAATAGCTTCTTTATCATTTGAACAAGTCTTTCCCCAAAACCACCCCACCAAGGTGCTGCGGGTGGACTGAACTTCCAGTCGATTTTGTTCGTGGTGGCTTCTATCTCAATGGTAGCCCAATCAATGGACTTCAATAGATTGTGGGAACCGACAAAATTACTGCCATTGTCACTATAGATTATTGATGGCCTCCCTCTTTGTGCAATAAATCTTCTAAGACCAAGTAAAAATCCTTGCGTGGAGAGGGACAAAATCAGTTCCAAATGAACTGCCCTGAAAACAGCACATGTAAAAAGTATAATCCAGGCTTTTCTTTTATCCTTCAAAATTAATGGGCCAGCTAAGTTAACGCCGACAATCTCAAAAACACGAGCATCTCTAACTCTGTTTTCTGGTAAAGTAGCTGGTACAGTCTGTAGTCTTTTACTTTCGTGTCTCCTGCATCTCACACAAGAAGATAAAGCTTTTCGGATCGTGACTCTGCTTTTGAGAATCCAAAATGTCTCTCTAAGTTTTGAGATCAATACGTGTATTCCTGCATGGGACATAGAAAGATGTTTATCAATTATCAATTTCTGTACAATTTTATGATTCTTTGGAAGTAACATCGGGTAAATAAAATTTTCATGGTCTTTTCTTTCCGTCAACCTAGTTTTGACCCGCAAAATGCCTTCATCATCTTTGAATACATTAATTGATTTCAGCTTCTTAATATCCTCTGATGAAAAGGATTCCTGTTGAATAATCTTCACGATAGATTTCTCTGCTCTTTCCAACTCATGAACTTTTAATTCTCCGGCTTCTTTTTCTTTCCCTTGTTTCATGTTCCTAATATTTCCTATGAATCTGTGTATCCACCCGATCATTCTCAGTATTTTCGTGTACTTCGAAAAATAGTTGAAGACTTGTGAAGACATATCACCAATATTGCTTAACGATACTATAACTGTGGGAAATCCCCCGGCGAACTAACTGTAACCGTTACAAACGAACTCGGTGTGTCGGTGTCAACCGCGAATGTGTAAACAGTCGAGATGAACTCTCGCTACCCTTTCTTTTTAAATGTACATAGTTTTCTGTAATTCTTTTTAAATGTATATAAATATTATTCTTTTTTCACCAATGTATTCGAGCCATTTAATGCCAAACACGGAATCAAGGTGTTTATGCAAGAACAATAACAGCCCGGCCCGGAACAAATAGACGAGAAGCAGCACCATCGGAATTTTGGAGGTAAGGCCTCTTTGCTTTACCTGTTAATTTAATTGTGCTGTATTCTCTTGTCTTTTACGACAATAACGGCTTTACGTTTCTCAGCATTAACCTCTTCTATGTTACCTATTGGAATAGAACGAGGCCATTCTTCTTCCGACAATGCCAACCAAGGCGGGCCCTCCCACCATCTGGATTCAATAAGTTTCTTCACAGAGCATCCTCTTGAGGGTAAGTCGGCAGGATTTTCTGTACCTGGAACGTGGTACCAATTTTCCTGGTTTGTTAGGGTTCTAATTTCTAAAACTCTGTTATTTACAAAAGTCCCCCAAGATTCTACGTTTTTTATCCAGAAGAGTGCTGTTGAAGAATCGGTCCAGTAATATTCTTTTGAAATTTCTACCTTGAGGTTCTTCTTGACAAATGAGGCTAATCGCACTCCAATGAGGCAAGCAAGCAATTCGAGTCTTGGTATACTTGTCTTCCTCAAGGGAGCTACTCGTGCTTTGGCTTGCAGTAGACTCACTTTGATTCCTTCTTTATTTTGGCTTCTCAGATACACTACACATGCATACGATCCCTGAGAAGCATCGGCAAACGTATGTAAACTAAAAGATTGTCCGTCCGTCAGTGTAACTAGCCTAGGAACCTTCAACGATGCCAACAAGGGCAATTCCTTGACCCACTTCAAGAATTTTCTTTTAATATCTTCAGGTAGTTCTGCATCCCAGCTCAGTTTAGATTCCCAACTCTTTTGTAAGTATAATTTTGGGAGAAGTGTAAAAGGGCAACTGAAACCAATTGGGTCAAAAACTCTCTGCGAAATTGATAGTATGTTCCGTCTTGTCACTGAGAGATCACTTAGGTCAACATTAGGGATGTCACAAAATAAGGAATCTTCAAATTTGTCCCACAGAAGACCAAGTACTTTTAGTGGTTCATATAAAGTAGATTTCACATAGTTCATCTCCGTTTGCTCCCACCCTCTCAAGTCGAAGTTAGCACTTGTCATTAATTGAATTGACTTTGTAATAAAGTAGTCTGCTTCTTCATTCGAGTTAACCGAAGTGACACAGTTGTCAACATAAAAGGAATTTTTCAATTTTGTAGCTACTTCTCTCAGTGAAGGTTCACATTGGTCTAAATGAGAGTTGATAACTGCTCCTAAAAGAAATGGACTGCATTTTAGTCCAAACACTACTCTGCAATGGCGAAATTCTTTTATTTCTTCTTGCTTTGAATTTTTCCACCATAGGAATCTCAAAAAATCACGATCACTTCTGTGAATAGAGATTTGGAGAAAAGCCTTTTTAATATCTGATATAATTCCAATTTTACCTTGTCTAAAATCAAGAAGCAATCCAGGTATCATTTCAATTAAATTTTGACCTTTTGCCAGACAGTCATTGAGCGACAGAAAATCTTTTTGCTTGCATGAAGCGTCAAATACTGGTCTCACTGACGTTGTAGAATTTTCTTTGAAGACTGGCCTGTGAGGAAGATAATGATTGTCATTTTGTTTCTCCTCTTCTGGCACTTCTTCTATTACTCCAGATTCGAGCCATTCTTCGAATACTACATTGTACGCTTCGAATTTATCTTTCAGTATGAGCTTCTTTGTCGTGGAAATCAATCGTTTTTCAGCAACCTCTCTGTTACATGGTAAAGTTTCTTTTTCATTGATCCAGGGTAAACTAACTTCATAACGATCTTCCACCCATTTCAGATTCTTGTGAAAGTGATCCCACACTGCTTCTTCTAATTCGAAATCAGTTTTATTTTCTTTTGCGTCTGCAATTCCCAGTGCTTCTAGCTTCCACAAGTTTTCTATGTCACTGCTGTGAGTCAACATGGACGTTATCATTGATGACATGGAAAATGAGTTTCTTTCTGAAGGGTAATCACTCATCTTTCCCATGACTGTCCACCCGAGTAGCGATTCCACAGCAGTCAGCCCACATTCTAATTTCTGGACTCTTCCGGTTAACAGTGTACCTGCTATGTCAGCTCCTATAAGGACTTCTATTTTTAAGTCTCTTTTTCCTATATCAGATACATGGATATTTTCTTGCTTTAGCTCATCTATCCATGGTCCAGGCTGTAAACTAATCACTGGTCCACAAATCTTCGACTGTTCCAACAAAATTAGTCGTTTAGAAAAATTACCTTCTAGACTTTTAACACTTACTTCATAGCGTTTATGAATTTCTCTCTTCGTTGTTACTCCTCCAAAAAGCGCATGAATCAAAGATTCAGATCCACTTGGATGGCATCCTATGTCTATAGCAGTCTCCTTTAATATGTATGAACGTTGCGACCCTGTATCAATAAGTGCCCTCACCGTCTTCTGTTTTTTGTTGGAGTCGATTTTAATTAATAGTGTTTGAAGAAACACTTCATCTAGAAAACTGGTGCTCGCAAGTGATACGTTTTGTGTTTCTTCCTCTTCATTCTTCTCAACGTCACTTCTCTTTTGATTGGTTTGTAAATCTGGACACATGATACCCCAATGTCTTTTCGAACATATTAAACATCGTACATTTGTCTTGCATTGCTTCGCCCTGTGTCCAATTTTGAGACAAAAGAAACAGCCCTTCTTTTTCTTAATTTCTTCATTTTTTTTATCCAAACTCATCTTTTGAGCAACAAAGCAATCCCGGCTTTCATGGTGTTTATCACAAAATATGCAAGAGTCTTTTTCCCTATGGCTGGTTGTTTTATTATGGCATGAAAATAAATCATTTGCTGTAGGCACGAAATTTTCACCCTGGTACCTTTTATTTCTGTTACTTTCTTTCTTTGAACCAAAATCAATTAATTTAAATCCGGCTTTCGCCAAGGAAATTCTTTGCTCTCCTTCGACTTCATTTCTTAAAAACAATAATAACTGTTTCAGTTTCTCAGAGTGAGAGTTTTTTTCTGTGATTACTGATGCATGATTTCTCAGCCAAACTCTCAAAATTTCTTCTGGAATGCAGGATTCAACGAGCGGAAACAACATTGCTGCGTATTTGTCGCTTGTCATCCCTATCGACTCCAAAGAACGTAAATATGACTCTAACTTGTCATACAATTCAGATAGGCTGCACTTTCCCTTTTGATTCGTAACATTTTTAATAATCAGACCTAATAATCCCCAAATATAGAATTCCACCAACAGTTCTTCTCTGCCAAACCTATTTCATAAACTTTCTATAACCTTTTCATAATTTTCAGCAGTTGCAGGGAAGCTGTTCACAATATCACGTGGTCTCCTACCGGGTATGGTCGCTTGTACAAGATAATATATCTTTTCCTCATTTTGAATTTCCTTATCCTCGTGTATTCGTCGAAATTGTCCCCAAAATGGTAACCAATCCGTAATGTTGCCACCGAATTGTTTCAACTCTATTTCCGGTAATTTCAGTTTCCGTTTACTAAGATTTGGCGGCGTTTTGGTAGTGGATTCTGTCATTTGCGATTAAAAAGTAATTCTATTTCTATTCGTATTAAGTCTAACTTTTAATTGTACTCTTCAATATTTGGCCACCCACTTTCAAACTCATCATTTGCAGAAAATTCAGTATTCAATATTTGAGTGTCAAAAAATATTAATTTCACTAGATAAACGTTCTAAAGTAAGAAGTTTCGTTTTCACACATTTTACATCAAGAGTCTTCTTTTCTAATTACTGCGAAATTGCATTAATTGTTTTCGTAAAATAAGCTCTAATATGTTTTCGTTTCTGAACTAACGATTCCATTTCAATAAAATTAAAGCTCAATAGCAAAATCAGATTTAAACGAAACTATTGTTCTACGATTCAAATATCAACGGTAACGAAAAGAATAAAACATCTGACTTTGACTCCTAGTTACCCGATCGCGTCAGGGATCACCAAATTTTGTACGAGATTTCCAAGAACTAACCGTTCTCCTTTCTCCTAATGCTTAAATAAATATAGTTCACAACTAAAATTCAAAACGACATGCCTTTATTTCAAATATCCGTCGAACTCTGTTTACAAAGAAGTGTTGCCACTTTTACAATACTAAATTATGCATGAAATATCAATTCAGGTTTATTTCTAACAATCAAAGATCAAAAAGGGGGGGAAAGATGGATTTCGAACGTTTTCGAACTCACTTTGAATTTTGCTAACCTTAACTCATGAAGAAGCGAATATGGCTGCCTCTATTCACTTGAGGTCCAATCGTTTCATAAATTCGAGGACAGACATCATAGATAACTTGGGCTATTATTATACAGGGGATTCTGCATGGTTTCATGTGTAAGAATAAATATTTAACAGAAGTTCATGTCCACCAGAATTTTAAAAGAGAAAAAAATATATATATTAGAACTTTACATCTGAAATAGATGTTTGTGTTTTTGAATCCAGTTTTCATCAAGAAGACTTGTTTACTCACGTAACAGGTCATAATTCATGTAGCAATAACTCACTCTTATTTGCATGAACATTTATAGGAAAGCTGTTATTATTAATAGTTATTAATCAGGTCGATTGATCGAAAAGCTTTCCTTGATATATACAACCACTCAGAGCGAGTTCCTACCTTCCCCACATGCAAGCACATGGGGCGCGATCATCAATGTCTGAATGCTTCTGGAGC
>JAGEOH010000484.1:0-44406 GCA_032207245.1 Pardosa pseudoannulata
GATTTAATTGAGTCTAATCCAGACTTTTTGGCACTCTACTGTGCGTAGGTTTTTATTTAATATGATTTAATATTTTCATACTAAAATACAAATCCATCATAATCAATCCATCTATCTATCTACATCTATCTACATCTATCTATCTACGATTGATATTTAAGCGGAGGTCAAGATCTATATCCTTTAAAAAAATAAGCGACATATTTTATCTATATCTATCTGTACCTATCTATCTATATTTATCTATCTATATATCTATTTATATCTTTATCTATCTATATCTATCTATATCTATCTATATCTATCTATATCTATCTATATCTATCTATATCTATCTATATCTTTTTGCTCTTATAGTCTGCAGATTATCTAGTGGTGCGGACTATCTGATGATTTATGAAATTTTTATATAAAAAATTACCCCTGCTATAACCCTATAGCTGAGTTATTATATGGACACAAGAAAAATTACGGTAACTAATTCTGGCGTACTTTTGCCATATAACATCATGTTTAAATGACTTGTTTAAAAGTATTGTTTTAACTAGCATGTAGCCAGTCATATGACGGGATGAGCAGGATTTTTAATTTTTCAGAATTGTAAAGTACCTTAGGAGACAGGTAAAAAAAGGTTTTTATTTAGCTGAGAATTATCTGGTACACACTCAATAATTTGTTTATCTTTACTGACCGTATGTTAGTTGCCAACCTTAATTTATCTTGTCACATGACGTGATAGGATGGACAGCAGAGGTTTTAATACTGACAGTGATTATTTGGCGGTACATATGAATGAATGATGTCCAAAATTGAGCGAGTCGACTGCAAATCGTGTGGTTATGTATAACACACAAACACACTCTCAGTTTTCATGGAATGTCCGTTGCATAATAACCCGGTGATACAATTTTCATTGCAACAAAAAATAATATGATGGAATTTAAAATTATCACATATGTACGTAATCTATTATTTAACCCAAATATAAGAAATATAAAGAGTGCTATTATTACATAGGGATTTTCTATTTACAATGGAAGTGCTGCTTGGGCAGGAGGAAGAACGGGTTGGAGTTGACTGGCAGGGGGATGGGGTTGCCCAGGTACATGTCGTCCAGCCAGAAGTAGGTGGCCTGTTGGAAGAAAACCACAAATCAGCCATAAGAATACTTGCATTAAGCAATCACGTTGATATCGTAAAAGAAACAGCAAAAATTGTTGCTGTTCCGTTACAGAATAGAGACAAATACTTAATGCTGCATTTTCACCAATTGGAGATATTTAAAGCCAAGCTGATTGGTTTCTAATAACCAGATAAGACTGTATATATCTCTATCTATATCTATCTCTATATCTACATCTCTAATATCTCTATCTATATCTCTATCTATATCTATCTGTCTATCTATATCTGTCTATCTATATCTGTACTATTCTATCTGTATATATCTCTATCTGTCTCTCTATATCTTATCTCTATCTATATCTATTAATCTATATGTCTATCTGTTATATCATCTGTTATCTTATCATATCTCTGTTATTATCTATACTTCTCTATAATATAACACTCTCCCTCTCTATCTATCTATTCTCTCTATTATCTATCTATCTATCTATCTCTCTATCTCTATCTCTCTCTATCTCTATCTATATCTATATCTATCTAATCTATTATATCTCTAATCTCTATATCTATCTATCTATCTATCTCTACTATATCCTATCTCTATAATCTCTATCTATCTATATCTATCTATATCTATCTTTCTATATCTATCTCTATCTATCTATCTATCTCTATCTATCTATCTATCTATCTATCTCTATCTATATCTATCTCTCTCTATCTCTCTCTCTCTATCTCTATCTCTATCTATATAATCTATCTATCTCTATATCTCTATCTATCTCTCTATATATATATCTCTCTCTATCTATATATATATCTCTCTATCTATATCTATCTCTATCTATATATCTCTATCTATCTCTATCTATCTATCTCTATCTATCTATCTCTATCTATATCTATATCTATCTATATCCTATATCTATCTATATCTATCTATCTATCTATTTATCTATCTCTCTATCTATCCATATCTACCTATCTATCTATCTATCTATCTCTCTCTCTCTATCTCTTCTCTTCTCTCTCTCTATCTCATCTATATCTATCTATATCTCTATCTCTATCTATCTCTATCTATCTTATCTCTATCTATTCTCTATCTCTATCTATCTATCTCTTCTATCTATCTATCTATCTTCTATCTATCTATATCTATCTATCTCACGAATCACGAGACGTCAAGAAAACATCGTATCGTATTGGTCATAAACTATGAAAACAATACAATCCATAAAGCAGAACGAATCAGTAGCAGCGAGTAGCGCATCTCTATCTATCTATCTCATATCGATAGTCACTATTTGCAGCTGCGATTGACAACACCGAGTGGATGATCTATCTATATCTCTATCTATCTATATATCTATATCTATCTATATTTATCTATATCTATATCTATCTATATATCTATCTACATCTATATCTATATCTATCTATATCTATATTCGAAGGTCATTTTACCACGAGGATCACTCGTAACAGAGTGTTTCGTTTTAAAAGTTTTATTTTGCGGTAATATTCTTATTCATTATGTCTTTAAAACATCGTCGCAGTTTGACTGCTGATTCTATCTATATCTATCTATATCTATCTATATCTATTTATCTATATCTCTCTCTGTGTGTATAGGCGTGGTAAACTTGGCTCTGCTCACCATGGCGATAATTTACTCCGAGGGAGGAAGTTTTCCTTTTGCAGTTTGGCAACAAGAAATCTCGACAGGGGAATGCAGATGGAGAAGTAAGTCTGACGAAGACGAACACGGTCGTTAGGTGCAGACGGCACCTGAGTTTTCTTCTCGTTAATTATTATGAGATATTGTACCAGGCGGGCTTTGAACTTCAAATTACATATATATTTGAATTAAATGTTTGTATTTGGAAATTTGAGTGGTTAATTGTGTTGGCACTCTTCTGTGCGTAGGTTTTTATATTAATATGATTGTGTGTGTGTGTGTGTATTAAGCTGGTCTTCACGCATCTATCTATCTATCTATCATCTATCTATCTATCTATCTATCTATCTACATCTATCTATTTACATCTATCTATCTACATCTATCTATAATATGACGCCGTATATCTATCTATCTCTATATCTATATCTATATCTATCTATCTATCTATCTATCTATATCTATCTATCTATCTATCTATCTATCTATATCTATCTATCTATCTATCTATATCTATCTATCTATATATCTATCTATCTCGGTACATTTCCCATCGGAATTGTATCTATCTATATCTATCTATCTATCTATCTGTATCTATATCTATCTATCTATCTATATCAATCTATATCTTTATCTATCTATCTATCTATATCTTTATCTATATCTATATCTTTATCTATATCTATATCTATATCTTTATCTATATCTATATCTATATCTTTATCTATATCTTCGTATTTTACATTGAAACATATAAATAAATATATAACTAGAAATATATAACTAACAACCATAAAATTTTTGTAAAAAAAAAATATATATTTTTAGGGGATAAATTTATAATAGTATCGTAAATACAAAAAATCAAATAGAAATACTAGTATATAGTTCTAATTTTTTCCCGTTCTGTGCTTCCGCATCGACTGATACAAAAACTAGTTTTTATTGGTCTAAATTTTTCCAGAATTTATATAGTAGTCGAGAACATTCGGCTTCGGTTTCCTGTATATAACATTATTTTTGTACCCACAAACAAACCCTGTTGTTAAAGTAACCCGTACTAGTACGTGTCCCGCGCTCATTTATCAATCATTAGAAAAAGTACTAGTTCGTGACCCGCATAAAATGTGTTAATCCAGACGGACTTTATTCTTTACATTTACATTACATATACATTTCAATTAAATGGCTGTATTTGTAAATCTGAGTGATTAATTGTGTGTTCAAGCCATCGTTCTAAATTACGGTACTATTACGACTATACGTTCGAAATTACGGTAACTAATTCTGGCTTACTTTTAACCAAACGATAGTAAAATTATATGACATAACGAATTTTGATATATATATATATATCTATATATATCTATCTATATCTATCTATCTATCTATATATATCTATCTATCTATATCTATCTATATCTATATCTCTCTGTTTCCGAAGAGCAAATAACAGTTTTTCAATCAACTACAAAATTGGGAAAATAAAATAATTTTCTTCATTTAACTTTTTTGTATTTATTATCAATATCTATCAATGTGGTGATGCCACTGTGTAAAAAAGTAATCTATCTATCGATCTATATCTATCTACTTATCTGTATCTATCTATATCTATCTATCTATATCTATCTATATCTATCTATCGATCTATATCTATCTACTTATCTGTATCTATCTATATCTATCTATCTATATCTATCTATATCTATGTACCTATATATCTATATCTATCTATTTATCTATATCTATCTATTTATCTATATCTATCTATATCTATATCTATCTATATCTATATCTATCTATATCTATATCTATCTATATCTATCTATATCTATATCTATACGTGTCTGCATTATCAGATTACCTCCATGGATAAGATTTGTCGCTAGTTGTGAAGTAATTATCAGTTTTTGATATTAAAGCCACAGATTACTTGGGTTCCAAATGCATGAATCTATCTATGTCTATCTATCTATCTATGTCTATCTATCTATATCTATCTATCTATCTATATCTATATCTATCTATCTATCTATCTATCTATATATATCTATCTATATATATGTATGTGTGTGTGTGTGTGTGTGTGTAGTAAGCTGGACTTCACAATGGGTGGTTGCACTCTTGACCCATAAAAATGAAGCCGTTTTATTTTAAGATCTTTATTAACAGAACGTTGGAGGACGGGTTCCCACTTCATCATAGGGACAGGACAAACTGAGGGGTCAACTAACATGCAATTATAAGTAAAAAGGCCCTTAACACCTGGGTCAACATCACAGACAAAATATGTGTTAAAAATCTCTAGAAAAATCCGTCTCTAATAGCGTGAATCTCCTTTTTGTTTGTGAATTTCCTAAATTGTCCGCTAGTGAAATGTAGAGTTTTAATTGGTTAGACCCCTTCAGTAAAGCCGTGAACTGCAGCCCCAGTAATCAATTTTTATCTATATCTATCTATCTATCTATCTATCTCTATCTATCTCTATCTATCTATCTATCTCTATCTATCTATCTCTATCTATCTATCTCTATCTATCTTTAACATATTGTATGCGGGTCATATACTAGTACGTTTTCTGAAGATTGATACTTGAGAGCGGGTCACGGGCTAGTATGGTTAAGTGTAACAACATGGTTTATGGGTACAAAAATAACGGTATATACAGGAAAACGAAGCCGAATGTTCTTGTTTACTACATAGATTCTGGAAACATTTAGACAAACACTAGTTTTTACATCAGTTGATGCGGAACCACAGAACGGTTTTAAATTTAAATTAAAAAAATCTCTCTCTATATCTCTATATCTCTATCTCTATATATCTATCTCTATATATCTTTTTTATCCTTCCTATCTATATCTATATCTCTCTATATCTATATCTACATCTATCTATATCTATCTATATTATAAAATACGAAAATTTGGTTAAAAAAATGAAATTGTGTATAGGCGTGGTAAACTTGGACGCCCGCTCCCGGTACAATTGCGCTGCGAAATGTACCTGCACACAATGTGTTAAAATTTGTTCAAGCAGTCCATGATCCCACACACCACACACACCATATATATCTGTGTCTTAGGGATTTTATACAAAATACTTTAATGGGTGGTTGTACTCTTGGTCCACATTCTTTCATAAATACACTCCATGAAGTAATTTTATATTATCTAAAACAGAAAAATTTAATTTAAGTATACTGATTACTTAACAGTGTTAATTACCTAATAAGTCACGTACCTTTCGAATAATTAAAATGCTTTAGTTTAGTTAAACACCTTTATTAACACATTATGTGCACCTAAAAAGTATTCCAAAATCTGTTAGCTTATTGCTAAATATGTCGCCAGGAAAATGCGTTAAGAGGTTTTTTAGGCTGTATTCAATTAAAGAACATTAAACTACATGTAAGTCAACTGTGCACAAATACAAAAAATGGTAGAAAGACTGCCTTAAAAAATTCCAGACTTACTTATAGGAATTAATAAAAAAAAAGTTCGCCAGCATGTTACTTCCATTTGCTTGTTTAATTGTATATGCTTAAATGCGTTTTGGGAGCAGGCGTTTTGCGCATAAATTTAGTTATTCAGTAGAATCTTAATAGATCGGAAATTATTTAATTTTTTTTAACCAACTTATATCAGTAAAATTCTTAATTTTCCAGAATTGTACCCACAAACAAACCCTGTTGTTAAAAAAAAAAAAACAAAAAAAAAAAAAAAAAAAAAAAAAGTTCCAGGACCTCCCTGTACCACACACACACTATCTATATCTATATATCTGTATATCTATCTATCTATATATATCTATATATATATATATATATATCTATATATATCTATATATATATATCTATATATATATATATATATATATATATAAGCCAAATATAAAAGAAAACTAGCATATAGCCCATCATATGACGGGATCAGTAAAATTTTTAATATTCCAGAACTGTTAAGTACCCAATGAGGCAGGTAATAAAATGGTTTGTTTTTTGGCTGAGAATTATCTGGTTCACTCTCAATAGTTTATTTATCGTCATACTCCTCTAGAGTCTCCCGATCCTGTAATGCAGTTTAGAATCACATGGAATTCATTTAGTCAAACCATGTGGTTATGTATATCTATCTATCTATATCTATCTATATCTATATCTATATCTATATCTACTCGACTTAATCTATATCTATCTATCTATCTATATAAAATTTTCATTACAACAAAAAATAATCGATGATTATCTATATCTATCTATATCTATCTATCTATATCTATCTATTTAAGTCAAATATAACTATATCTATCTATATCTATCTATATCTATCTATATCTATCTATATCTATCTATATCTATCTATCTATATATATATATGTAAAAACGTATGAAAATAATGCACGCGATATTTAAATAATTTAAAACAAGAAATGATTATATGAGATGGTTAAAGGAATGACGTCATAATGCTAGAAAAAAAATGTTATTTTTACCTATTTATTACGTGAATAAATTGATAAATTTAATCGCCTGCCCTTAGCCGAGGAATCCATTCCAGGTACAACCGCTTCAAAAATTTGCCGACAGACACCTTAGGCTATTATTATATAGGGGATCAGCGATAAAACGTATGAAAATAATGCACGCGATATTTAAATAATTTAAAACAAGAAATGATTATATGAGATGGTTAAAGGAATGACGTCATAATGCTAGAAAAAAAATGTTATTTTTACCTATTTATTACGTGAATAAATTGATAAATTTAATCGCCTGCCCTTAGCCGAGGAATCCATTCCAGGTACAACCGCTTCAAAAATTTGCCGACAGACACCTTAGGCTATTATTATATAGGGGATCAGCGATAAAACGTATGAAAATAATGCACGCGATATTTAAATATTTAAAACAAGAAATGATTATATGAGATGGTTAAAGGAATGACGTCATAATGCTAGAAAAAAAAATGTTATTTTTACCTATTTATTACGTGAATAAATTGATAAATTTAATCGCCTGCCCTTAGCCGAGGAATCCATTCCAGGTACAACCGCTTCAAAAATTTGCCGACAGACACCTTAGGCTATTATTATATAGGGGATCAGCGATAAAACGTATGAAAATAATGCACGCGATATTTAAATAATTTAAAACAAGAAATGATTATATGAGATGGTTAAAGGAATGACGTCATAATGCTAGAAAAAAAATGTTATTTTTTACCTATTTATTACGTGAATAAATTGATAAATTTAATCGCCTGCCCTTAGCCGAGGAATCCATTCCAGGTACAACCGCTTCAAAAATTTGCCGACAGACACCTTAGGCTATTATTATATAGGGGATCAGCGATAAAACGTATGAAAATAATGCACGCGATATTTAAATAATTTAAAACAAGAAATGATTATATGAGATGGTTAAAGGAATGACGTCATAATGCTAGAAAAAAAATGTTATTTTTACCTATTTATTACGTGAATAAATTGATAAATTTAATCGCCTGCCCTTAGCCGAGGAATCCATTCCAGGTACAACCGCTTCAAAAATTTGCCGACAGACACCTTAGGCTATTATTATATAGGGGATCAGCGATAAAACGTATGAAAATAATGCACGCGATATTTAAATAATTTAAAACAAGAAATGATTATATGAGATGGTTAAAGGAATGACGTCATAATGCTAGAAAAAAAAATGTTATTTTTACCTATTTATTACGTGAATAAATTGATAAATTTAATCGCCTGCCCTTAGCCGAGGAATCCATTCCAGGTACAACCGCTTCAAAAATTTGCCGACAGACACCTTAGGCTATTATTATATAGGGGATCAGCGATAAAACGTATGAAAATAATGCACGCGATATTTAAATAATTTAAAACAAGAAATGATTATATGAGATGGTTAAAGGAATGACGTCATAATGCTAGAAAAAAAATGTTATTTTTACCTATTTATTACGTGAATAAATTGATAAATTTAATCGCCTGCCCTTAGCCGAGGAATCCATTCCAGGTACCTCTAGAGTCTCCCGATCCTGTAATGCAGTTTAGAATCACATGGAATTCATTTAGTCAAACCATGTGGTTATGTATAACAAACAAACAAACTTCTTAATTTCCAAATATATATAAATTAAAAGTTAGATATTTAGTAGTCCTCGACTTATATGAAAAGAATTTATTGTTAATACCGATGATAAAATTTTCATTACAACAAAAAATAATCGATGATTGAATTTAAAATTATCACTTATATACTTAATCTATTATTTAAGTCAAATATAAAAGAAAATTATTTGCTTAATATGTAAGTTCAGCGATAAAACGTATGAAAATAATGCACGCGATATTTAAATAATTTAAAACAAGAAATGATTATATGAGATGGTTAAAGGAATGACGTCATAATGCTAGAAAAAAAATGTTATTTTTACCTATTTATTACGTGAATAAATTGATAAATTTAATCGCCTGCCCAACGTCACAAACTATCCATTCCAGGTACAACCGCTTCAAAAATTTGCCGACATTTTAGGCTATTATTATATAGGGGATCAGCGATAAAACGTATGAAAATAATGCACGCGATATTTAAATAATTTAAAACAAGAAATGATTATATAGATGGTTAAAGGAATGACGTCATAATGCTAGAAAAAAAATGTTATTTTACCTATTTATTACGTGAATAAATTGATAAATTTAATCGCCTGCCCTTAGCCGAGGAATCCATTCCAGGTACAACCGCTTCAAAAATTTGCCGACAGACACCTTAGGCTATTATTATATAGGGGATCAGCGATAAAACGTATGAAAATAATGCACGCGATATTTAAATAATTTAAAACAAGAAATGATTATATGAGATGGTTAAAGGAATGACGTCATAATGCTAGAAAAAAATGTTATTTTTACCTATTTATTACGTGAATAAATTGATAAATTTAATCGCCTGCCCTTAGCCGAGGAATCCATTCCAGGTACAACCGCTTCAAAAATTTGCCGACAGACACCTTAGGCTATTATTATAATTATTATATAGGGGATCAGCGATAAAACGTATGAAAATAATGCACGCGATATTTAAATAATTTAAAACAAGAAATGATTATATGAGATGGTTAAAGGAATGACGTCATAATGCTAGAAAAAAAATGTTATTTTTACCTATTTATTACGTGAATAAATTGATAAATTTAATCGCCTGCCCTTAGCCGAGGAATCCATTCCAGGTACAACCGCTTCAAAAATTTGCCGACAGACACCTTAGGCTATTATTATAATTATTATATAGGGGATCAGCGATAAAACGTATGAAAATAATGCACGCGATATTTAAATAATTTAAAACAAGAAATGATTATATGAGATGGTTAAAGGAATGACGTCATAATGCTAGAAAAAAATGTTATTTTTACCTATTTATTACGTGAATAAATTGATAAATTTAATCGCCTGCCCTTAGCCGAGGAATCCATTCCAGGTACAACCGCTTCAAAAATTTGCCGACAGACACCTTAGGCTATTATTATATAGGGGATTATATAGGGGATCAGCGATAAAACGTATGAAAATAATGCACGCGATATTTAAATAATTTAAAACAAGAAATGATTATATGAGATGGTTAAAGGAATGACGTCATAATGCTAGAAAAAAAATGTTATTTTTACCTATTTATTACGTGAATAAATTGATAAATTTAATCGCCTGCCCTTAGCCGAGGAATCCATTCCAGGTACAACCGCTTCAAAAATTTGCCGACAGACACTTAGGCTATTATTATATAGGGGATCAGCGATAAAACGTATGAAAATAATGCACGCGATATTTAAATAATTTAAAACAAGAAATGATTATATGAGATGGTTAAAGGAATGACGTCATAATGCTAGAAAAAAAAATGTTATTTTTACCTATTTATTACGTGAATAAATTGATAAATTTAATCGCCTGCCCTTAGCCGAGGAATCCATTCCAGGTACAACCGCTTCAAAAATTTGCCGACAGACACCTTAGGCTATTATTATATAGGGGATCAGCGATAAAACGTATGAAAATAATGCACGCGATATTTAAATAATTTAAAACAAGAAATGATTATATGAGATGGTTAAAGGAATGACGTCATAATGCTAGAAAAAAAATGTTATTTTTACCTATTTATTACGTGAATAAATTGATAAATTTAATCGCCTGCCCTTAGCCGAGGAATCCATTCCAGGTACAACCGCTTCAAAAATTTGCCGACAGACACCTTAGGCTATTATTATATAGGGGATTAAAAGTTAGATAATGCACGCGATAGTCCTCGACTTAAATAATTTAAAACAAGAATTTATTGTTAAAGGAATGACGTCAAAATTTTCATTACAAAAAAATTTTACCTATTTATTACGTGAATAAATTGATAAATTTAATCGCCTGCCCTTAGCCGAGGAATCTATTCCAGGTACAACCGCTTCAAAAATTTGCCGACAGACACCTTAGGCTATTATTATATAGGGGATCAGCGATAAAACGTATGAAAATAATGCACGCGATATTTAAATAATTTAAAACAAGAAATGATTATATGAGATGGTTAAAGGAATGACGTCATAATGCTAGAAAAAAAATGTCATTTTTACCTATTAATTACGTGAATAAATTGATAAATTTAATCGCCTGCCCTTAGCCGAGGAATCCATTCCAGGTACAACCGCTTCAAAAATTTGCCGACAGACACCTTAGGCTATTATTATATAGGGGATCAGCGATAAAACGTATGAAAATAATGCACGCGATATTGAAATAATTTAAAACAAGAAATGATTATATGAGATGGTTAAAGGAATGACGTCATAATGCTAGAAAAAAAATGTTATTTTTACCTATTTATTACGTGAATAAATTGATAAATTTAATCGCCTGCCCTTAGCCGAGGAATCCATTCCAGGTACAACCGCTTCAAAAATTTGCCGATAGACACCTTAGGCTATTATTATATAGGGGATCAGCGATAAAACGTATGAAAATAATGCACGCGATATTTAAATAATTTAAAACAAGAAATGATTATATGAGATGGTTAAAGGAATGACGTCATAATGCTAGAAAAAAAATGTTATTTTTACCTTTTTATTACGTGAATAAATTGATAAATTTAATCGCCTGCCCTTAGCCGAGGAATCCATTCCAGGTACAACCGCTTCAAAAATTTGCCGACAGACACCTTAGGCTATTATTATATAGGGGATCAGCGATAAAACGTATGAAAATAATGCACGCGATATTTAAATAATTTAAAACAAGAAATGATTATATGAGATGGTTAAAGGAATGACGTCATAATGCTAGAAAAAAAATGTTATTTTTACCTATTTATTACGTGAATAAATTGATAAATTTAATCGCCTGCCCTTAGCCGAGGAATCCATTCCAGGTACAACCGCTTCAAAAATTTGCCGACAGACACCTTAGGCTATTATTATATAGGGGATCAGCGATAAAACGTATGAAAATAATGCACGCGATATTTAAATAATTTAAAACAAGAAATGATTATATGATGGTTAAAGGAATGACGTCATAATGCTAGAAAAAAAATGTTATTTTTACCTATTTATTACGTGAATAAATTGATAAATTTAATCGCCTGCCCTTAGCCGAGGAATCCATTCCAGGTACAACCGCTTCAAAAATTTGCCGACAGACACCTTAGGCTATTATTATATAGGGGATCAGCGATAAAACGTATGAAAATAATGCACGCGATATTTAAATAATTTAAAACAAGAAATGATTATATGAGATTGTTAAAGGAATGACGTCATAATGCTAGAAAAAAAATGTTATTTTTACCTATTTATTACGTGAATAAATTGATAAATTTAATCGCCTGCCCTTAGCCGAGGAATCCATTCCAGGTACAACCGCTTCAAAAATTTGCCGACAGACACCTTAGGCTATTATTATATAGGGGGGGATCAGCGATAAAAACGTATGAAAAATAATGCACGCGATATTTAAATAATTTAAAACAAGAAATGATTATATGAGATGGTTAAAGGAATGACGTCATAATGCTAGAAAAAAAATGTTATTTTTACCTATTTATTACGTGAATAAATTGATAAATTTAATCGCCTGCCCTTAGCCGAGGAATCCATTCCAGGTACAACCGCTTCAAAAATTTGCCGACAGACACCTTAGGCTATTATTATATAGGGGATCAGCGATAAAACGTATGAAAATAATGCACGCGATATTGAAATAATTTAAAACAAGAAATGATTATATGAGATGGTTAAAGGAATGACGTCATAATGCTAGAAAAAAAATGTTATTTTTACCTATTTATTACGTGAATAAATTGATAAATTTAATCGCCTGCCCTTAGCCGAGGAATCCATTCCAGGTACAACCGCTTCAAAAATTTGCCGACAGACACCTTATGCTATTATTATATAGGGGATCAGCGATAAAACGTATGAAAATAATGCACGCGATATTTAAATAATTTAAAACAAGAAATGATTATATGAGATGGTTAAAGGAATGACGTCATAATGCTAGAAAAAAAAATGTTATTTTTACCTTTTTATTACGTGAATAAATTGATAAATTTAATCGCCTGCCCTTAGCCGAGGAATCCATTCCAGGTACAACCGCTTCAAAAATTTGCCCACAGACACCTTAGGCTATTATTATATAGGGGATCAGCGATAAAACGTATGAAAATAATGCACGCGATATTTAAATAATTTAAAACAAGAAATGATTATATGAGATGGTTAAAGGAATGACGTCATAATGCTAGAAAAAAAATGTTATTTTTACCTATTTATTACGTGAATAAATTGATAAATTTAATCGCCTGCCCTTAGCTGAGGAATCCATTCCAGGTACAACCGCTTCAAAAATTTGCCGACAGACACCTTAGGCTATTATTATATAGGGGATCAGCGATAAAACGTATGAAAATAATGCACGCGATATTTAAATAATTTAAAACAAGAAATGATTATATGAGATGGTTAAAGGAATGACGTCATAATGCTAGAAAAAAAATGTTATTTTTACCTATTTATTACGTGAATAAATTGATAAATTTAATCGCCTGCCCTTAGCCGAGGAATCCATTCCAGGTACAACCGCTTCCAAAATTTGCCGACAGACACCTTAGGCTATTATTATATAGGGGATCAGCGATAAAACGTATGAAAATAATGCACGCGATATTTAAATAATTTAAAACAAGAAATGATTATATGAGATGGTTAAAGGAATGACGTCATAATGCTAGAAAAAAAATGTTATTTTTACCTATTTATTACGTGAATAAATTGATAAATTTAATCGCCTGCCCTTAGCCGAGGAATCCATTCCAGGTACAACCGCTTCAAAAATTTGCCAACAGACACCTTAGGCTATTATTATATAGGGGATCAGCGATAAAACGTATGAAAATAATGCACGCGATATTTAAATAATTTAAAACAAGAAATGATTATATGAGATGGTTAAAGGAATGACGTCATAATGCTAGAAAAAAAATGTTATTTTTACCTATTTATTACGTGAATAAATTGATAAATTTAATCGCCTGCCTTTAGCCGAGGAATCCATTCCAGGTACAACCGCTTCAAAAATTTGCCGACAGACACCTTAGGCTATTATTATATAGGGGTTCAGCGATAAAACGTATGAAAACAATGCACGCGATATTTAAATAATTTAAAACAAGAAATGATTATATGAAATGGTTAAAGGAATGACGTCATAATGCTAGAAAAAATGTTATTTTTACCTATTTATTACGTGAATAAATTGATAAATTTAATCGCCTGCCCTTAGCCGAGGAATCCATTCCAGGTACAACCGCTTCAAAAATTTGCCGACAGACACCTTAGGCTATTATTATATAGGGGATCAGCGATAAAACGTATGAAAATAATGCACGCGATATTTAAATAATTTAAAACAAGAAATGATTATATGAGATGGTTAAAGGAATGACGTCATAATGCTAGAAAAAAAATGTTATTTTTACTTATTTATTACGTGAATAAATTGATAAATTTAATCGCCTGCCCTTAGCCGAGGAATCCATTCCAGGTACAACCGCTTCAAAAATTTGCCGACAGACACCTTAGGCTATTATTATATAGGGGATCAGCGATAAAAGTAGTATTTAGTATCCTCGATATTTAAATATGAAAATGATTATATGAGATGGTTAAAGGAATGACGTCATAATGCTAGAAAAAAAATAATCGATGATTTTTACCTATTTATTACGTGAATAAAATTGATAAATTTATCGCCTGCTTAGTCCGAGGAATCCATTCCAGGTACAACCGCTTCAAAAATTTGCCGACAGACACCTTAGGCTTAATATTATATAGGGGATCAGCGATAAAACGTATGAAAATAATGCACGCGATATTTAAATAATTTAAAACAAGAAATGATTATATGAGATGGTTAAAGGAATGACGTCATAATGCTAGAAAAAAAATGTTATTTTTACCTATTTATTACGTGAATAAATTGATAAATTTAATCGCCTGCTTAGCCGAGGAATCCATTCCAGGTACAACCGCTTCAAAAATTTGCCGACAGACACCTTAGGCTATTATTATATAGGGGATCAGCGATAAAACGTATGAAAATAATGCACGCGATATTTAAATAATTTAAAACAAGAAATGATTATATGAGATGGTTAAAGGAATGACGTCATAATGCTAGAAAAAAAATATTATTTTTACCTATTTATTACGTGAATAAATTGATAAATTTAATCGCCTGCCCTTAGCCGAGGAATCCATTCCAGGTACAACCGCTTCAAAAATTTGCCGACAGACACCTTAGGCTATTATTATATAGGGGATCAGCGATAAAACGTATGAAAATAATGCCGCGATATTTAAATAATTTAAAACAAGAAATGATTATATGAGATGGTTAAAGGAATGACGTCATAATGCTAGAAAAAAAATGTTATTTTTACCTATTTATTACGTGAATAAATTGATAAATTTAATCGCCTGCCTTAGCCGAGGAATCCATTCCAGGTACAACCGCTTCAAAAATTTGCCGACAGACACCTTAGGCTATTATTATATAGGGGATCAGCGATAAAACGTATGAAAATAATGCACGCGATATTTAAATAATTTAAAAACAAGAAATGATTATATGAGATGGTTAAAGGAATGACGTCATAATTGCTAGAAAAAAAAATGTTATTTTTACCTATTTATTACGTGAATAAATTGATAAATTTAATCGCCTGCCCTTAGCCGAGGAATCCATTCCAGTACAACCGCTTCAAAAATTTGCCGACAGACACCTTATTTGGCTATTATTATAAGTTCAGCGATAAAACGTAGATGAAAATAATGCACGCGATATTTAAATAATTTAAAACAAGAAATGATTATATGAGATGGTTAAAGGAATGACGTCATAATGCTAGAAAAAAAATGTTATTTTTACCTATTTATTACGTGAATAAATTGATAAATTTAATCGCCTGCCCTTAGCCGAGATATCCATTCCAGGTACAACCGCTTCAAAAATTTGCCGACAGACACCTTAGGCTATTATTATATAGGGGATCAGCGATAAAACGTATGAAAATAATGCACGCGATATTTAAATAATTTAAAACAAGAAATGATTATATGAGATGGTTAAAGGAATGACGTCATAATACTAGAAAAAAAAATGTTATTTTTACCTATTTATTACGTGAATAAATTGATAAATTTAATCGCCTGCCCTTAGCCGAGGAATCCATTCCAGGTACAACCGCTTCAAAAATTTGCCGACAGACACCTTAGGCTATTATTATATAGGGGATCAGCGATAAAACGTATGAAAATAATGCACGCGATATTTAAATAATTTAAAACAAGAAATGATTATATGAGATGGTTAAAGGAATGACGTCATAATGCTAGAAAAAAAATGTTATTTTTACTTATTTATTACGTGAATAAATTGATAAATTTAATCGCCTGCCCTTAGCCGAGGAATCCATTCCAGGTACAACCGCTTCAAAAATTTGCCGACAGACACCTTAGGCTATTATTATATAGGGGATCAGCGATAAAAAGTATGAAAATAATGCACGCGATATTTAAATAATTTAAAACAAGAAATGATTATATGAGATGGTTAAAGGAATGACGTCATAATGCTAGAAAAAAAAATGTTATTTTTACCTATTTATTACGTGAATAAATTGATAAATTTAATCGCCTGCCCTTAGCCGAGGAATCCATTCCAGGTACAACCGCTTCAAAAATTTGCCGATAGACACCTTAGGCTATTATTATATAGGGGATCAGCGATAAAACGTATGAAAATAATGCACGCGATATTTAAATAATTTAAAACAAGAAATGATTATATGAGATGGTTAAAGGAATGACGTCATAATGCTAGAAAAAAAATGTTATTTTTACCTATTTATTACGTGAATAAATTGATAAATTTAATCGCCTGCCCTTAGCCGAGGAATCCATTCCAGGTACAACCGCTTCAAAAATTTGCCGACAGACACCTTAGGCTATTATTATATAGGGATCAGCGATAAAACTTATGAAAATAATGCACGCGATATTTAAATAATTTAAAACAAGAAATGATTATAAGAGATGGTTAAAGGAATGACGTCATAATGCTAGAAAAAAAAATGTTATTTTTACCTATTTATTACGTGAATAAATTGATAAATTTAATCGCCTGCCCTTAGCCGAGGAATCCATTCCAGGTACAACCGCTTCAAAAATTTGCCGACAGACACCTTAGGCTATTATTATATAGGGGATCAGCGATAAAACGTATGAAAATAATGCACGCGATATTTAAATAATTTAAAACAAGAAATGATTATATGAGATGGTTAAAGGAATGACGTCATAATGCTAGAAAAAAAATGTTATTTTTACCTATTTATTACGTGAATAAATTGATAAATTTAATCGCCTGCCCTTAGCCGAGAATCCATTCCAGGTACAACCGCTTCAAAAATTTGCCGACAGACACCTTAGGCTATTATTATATAGGGGATCATCGATAAAACGTATGAAAATAATGCACGCGATATTTAAATAATTTAAAACAAGAAATGATTATATGAGATGGTTAAAGGAATGACGTCATAATGCTAGAAAAAAAATGTTATTTTTACCTATTTATTACGTGAATAAATTGATAAATTTAATCGCCTGCCCTTAGCCGAGGAATCCATTCCAGGTACAACCGCTTCAAAAATTTGCCGACAGACACCTTAGGCTATTATTATATAGGGGATCAGCGATAAAACGTATGAAAATAATGCACGCGATATTTAAATAATTTAAAACAAGAAATGATTATATGAGATGGTTAAAGGAATGACGTCATAATGCTAGAAAAAAAATGTTATTTTTACCTATTTATTACGTGAATAAATTGATAAATTTAATCGCCTGCCCTTAGCCGAGGAATCCATTCCGGGTACAACCGCTTCAAAAATTTGCCGACAGACACCTTAGGCTATTATTATATAGGGGATCAGCGATAAAACGTATGAAAATAATGCACGCGATATTTAAATAATTTAAAACAAGAAATGATTATATGAGATGGTTAAAGGAATGACGTCATAATGCTAGAAAAAAAATGTTATTTTTACCTATTTATTACGTGAATAAATTGATAAATTTAATCGCCTGCCCTTAGCCGAGGAATCCATTCCAGGTACAACCGCTTCAAAAATTTGCCGACAGACACCTTAGGCTATTATTATATAGGGGATCAGCGATAAAACGTATGAAAATAATGCCCGCGATATTTAAATAATTTAAAACAAGAAATGATTATATGAGATGGTTAAAGGAATGACGTCATAATGCTAGAAAAAAAATGTTATTTTTACCTATTTATTACGTGAATAAATTGATAAATTTAATCGCCTGCCCTTAGCCGAGGAATCCATTCCAGGTACAACCGCTTCAAAAATTTGCCGACAGACAACTTAGGCTATTATTATATAGGGGATCAGCGATAAATCGTATGAAAATAATGCACGCGATATTTAAATAATTTAAAACAAGAAATGATTATATGAGATGGTTAAAGGAATGACGTCCTAATGCTAGAAAAAAAATGTTATTTTTACCTATTTATTACGTGAATAAATTGATAAATTTAATCGCCTGCCCTTAGCCGAGGAATCCATTCCAGGTACAACCGCTTCAAAAATTTGCCGACAGACACCTTAGGCTATTATTATATAGGGGATCAGCGATAAAACGTATGAAAATAATGCACGCGATATTTAAATAATTTAAAACAAGAAATGATTATATGAGATGGTTAAAGGAATGACGTCATAATGCTAGAACAAAAATGTTATTTTTACCTATTTATTACGTGAATAAATTGATAAATTTAATCGCCTGCCCTTAGCCGAGGAATCCATTCCAGGTACAACCGCTTCAAAAATTTGCCGACAGACACCTTAGGCTATTATTATATAGGGGATCAGCGATAAAACGTATGAAAATAATGCACGCGATATTTAAATAATTTAAAACAAGAAATGATTATATGAGATGGTTAAAGGAATGACGTCATAATGCTAGAAAAAAAAATGTTATTTTTACCTATTTATTACGTGAATAAATTGATAAATTTAATCGCCTGCCCTTAGCCGAGGAATCCATTCCAGGTACAACCGCTTCAAAAATTTGCCGACAGACACCTTAGGCTATTATTATATAGGGGATCAGCGATAAAACGTATGAAAATAATGCACGCGATATTTAAATAATTTAAAACAAGAAATGATTATATGAGATGGTTAAAGGAATGACGTCATAATGCTAGAAAAAAAATGTTATTTTTACCTATTTATTACGTGAATAAAATTGATAAATTTAATCGCCTGCCCTTAGCCGAGGAATCCATTCCAGGTACAACCGCTTCAAAAATTTGCCGACAGACACCTTAGGCTATTATTATATAGGGGATCAGCGATAAAACGTATGAAAATAATGCACGCGATATTTAAATAATTTAAAACAAGAAATGATTATATGAGATGGTTAAAGGAATGACGTCATAATGCTAGAAAAAAAAATGTTATTTTTACCTATTTATTACGTGAATAAATTGATAAATTTAATCGCCTGCCCTTAGCCGAGGAATCCATTCCAGGTACAACCGCTTCAAAAATTTGCCGACAGACACCTTAGGCTATTATTATATAGGGGATCAGCGATAAAACGTATGAAAATAATGCACGCGATATTTAAATAATTTAAAACAAGAATTGATTATATGAGATGGTTAAAGGAATGACGTCATAATGCTAGAAAAAAAATGTTATTTTTTACCTATTTATTACGTGAATAAATTGATAAATTTAATCGCCTGCCCTTAGCCGAGGAATCCATTCCAGGTACAACCGCTTCAAAAATTTGCCGACAGACACCTTAGGCTATTATTATATAGGGGATCAGCGATAAAACGTATGAAAATAATGCACGCGATATTTAAATAATTTAAAACAAGAAATGATTATATGAGATGGTTAAAGGAATGACGTCATAATGCTAGAAAAAAAAATGTTATTTTTACCTATTGATTACGTGAATAAATTGATAAATTTAATCGCCTGCCCTTAGCCGAGGAATCCATTCCAGGTACAACCGCTTCAAAAATTTGCCGACAGACACCTTAGGCTATTATTATATAGGGGATCAGCGATAAAACGTATGAAAATAATGCACGCGATATTTAAATAATTTAAAACAAGAAATGATTATATGAGATGGTTAAAGGAATGACGTCATAATGCTAAAAAAAAATGTTATTTTTACCTATTTATTACGTGAATAAATTGATAAATTTAATCGCCTGCCCTTAGCCGAGGAATCCATTCCAGGTACAACCGCTTCAAAAATTTGCCGACAGACACCTTAGGCTATTATTAATATAGGGGATCAGCGATAAAACGTATGAAAATAATGCACGCGATATTTAAATAATTTAAAACAAGAAATGATTATATGAGATGGTTAAAGGAATGACGTCATAATGCTAGAAAAAAAAAATGGTATTTTTACCTATTTATTACGTGAATAAATTGATAAATTTAATCGCCTGCCCTTAGCCGAGGAATCCATTCCAGGTACAACCGCTTCAAAAATTTGCCGACAGACACCTTAGGCTATTATTATATAGGGGATCAGCGATAAAACGTATGAAAATAATGCACGCGATATTTAAATAATTTAAAACAAGAAATGATTATATGAGATGGTTAAAGGAATGACGTCATAATGCTAGAAAAAAAAAATGTTATTTTTACCTATTTATTACGTGAATAAATTGATAAATTTAATCGCCTGCCCTTAGCCGAGGAATCCATTCCAGGTACAACCGCTTCAAAAATTTGCCGACAGACACCTTAGGCTATTATTATATAGGGGATCAGCGATAAAACGTATGAAAATAATGCACGCGATATTTAAATAATTTAAAACAAGAAATGATTATATGAGATGGTTAAAGGAATGACGTCATAATGCTAGAAAAAAAAATGTTATTTTTACCTATTTATTACGTGAATAAATTGATAAATTTAATCGCCTGCCCTTAGCCGAGGAATCCATTCCAGGTACAACCGCTTCAAAAATTTGCCGACAGACACCTTAGGCTATTATTATATAGGGGATCAGCGATAAAACGTATGAAAATAATGCACGCGATATTTAAATAATTTAAAACAAGAAATGATTATATGAGATGGTTAAAGGAATGACGTCATAATGCTAGAAAAAAAATATTATTTTTACCTATTTATTACGTGAATAAATTGATAAATTTAATCGCCTGCCCTTAGCCGAGGAATCCATTCCAGGTACAACCGCTTCAAAAATTTGCCGACAGACACCTTAGGCTATTATTATATAGGGGATCAGCGATAAAACGTATGAAAATAATGCACGCGATATTTAAATAATTTAAAACAAGAAATGATTATATGAGATGGTTAAAGGAATGACGTCATAATGCTAGAAAAAAAATGTTATTTTTACCTTTTTATTACGTGAATAAATTGATAAATTTAATCGCCTGCCCTTAGCCGAGGAATCCATTCCAGGTACAACCGCTTCAAAAATTTGCCGACAGACACCTTAGGCTATTATTATATAGGGGATCAGCGATAAAACGTATGAAAATAATGCACGCGATATTTAAATAATTTAAAACAAGAAATGATTATATGAGATGGTTAAAGGAATGACGTCATAATGCTAGAAAAAAAAATATTATTTTTACCTATTTATTACGTGAATAAATTGATAAATTTAATCGCCTGCCCTTAGCCGAGGAATCCATTCCAGGTACAACCGCTTCAAAAATTTGCCGACAGACACCTTAGGCTATTATTATATAGGGGATCAGCGATAAACCGTATGAAAATAATGCACGCGATATTTAAATAATTTAAAACAAGAAATGATTATATGAGATGGTTAAAGGAATGACGTCATAATGCTAGAAAAAAAAATGTTATTTTTACCTTTTTATTACGTGAATAAATTGATAAATTTAATCGCCTGCCCTTAGCCGAGGAATCCATTCCAGGTACAACCGCTTCAAAAATTTGCCGACAGACACCTTAGGCTATTATTATATAGGGGATCAGCGATAAAACGTATGAAAATAATGCACGCGATATTTAAATAATTTAAAACAAGAAATGATTATATGAGATGGTTAAAGGAATGACGTCATAATGCTAGAAAAAAAAAAATGTTATTTTTACCTATTTATTACGTGAATAAATTGATAAATTTAATCGCCTGCCCTTAGCCGAGGAATCCATTCCAGGTACAACCGCTTCAAAAATTTGCCGACAGACACCTTAGGCTATTATTATATAGGGGATCAGCGATAAAACGTATGAAAATAATGCACGCGATATTTAAATAATTTAAAACAAGAAATGATTATATGAGATGGTTAAAGGAATGACGTCATAATGCTAGAAAAAAAAATGTTATTTTTACCTATTTATTACGTGAATAAATTGATAAATTTAATCGCCTGCCCTTATCCGAGGAATCCATTCCAGGTACAACCGCTTCAAAAATTTGCCGACAGACACCTTAGGCTATTATTATATAGGGGATCAGCGATAAAACGTATGAAAATAATGCACGCGATATTTAAATAATTTAAAACAAGAAATGATTATATGAGATGGTTAAAGGAATGACGTCATAATGCTAGAAAAAAAAATGTTATTTTTACCTATTTATTACGTGAATAAATTGATAAATTTAATCGCCTGCCCTTAGCCGAGGAATCCATTCCAGGTACAACCGCTTCAAAAATTTGCCGACAGACACCTTAGGCTATTATTATATAGGGGATCAGCGATAAAACGTATGAAAATAATGCACGCGATATTTAAATAATTTAAAACAAGAAATGATTATATGAGATGGTTAAAGGAATGACGTCATAATGCTAGAAAAAAAAAATGTTATTTTTACCTATTTATTACGTGAATAAATTGATAAATTTAATCGCCTGCCCTTAGCCGAGGAATCCATTCCAGGTACAACCGCTTCAAAAATTTGCCGACAGACACCTTAGGCTATTATTATAATTATTATATAGGGGATCAGCGATAAAACGTATGAAAATAATGCACGCGATATTTAAATAATTTAAAACAAGAAATGATTATATGAGATGGTTAAAGGAATGACGTCATAATGCTAGAAAAAAAATGTTATTTTTACCTATTTATTACGTGAATAAATTGATAAATTTAATCGCCTGCCCTTAGCCGAGGAATCCATTCCAGGTACAACCGCTTCAAAAATTTGCCGACAGACACCTTAGGCTATTATTATATAGGGGATCAGCGATAAAACGTATGAAAATAATGCACGCGATATTTAAATAATTTAAAACAAGAAATGATTATATGAGATGGTTAAAGGAATGACGTCATAATGCTAGAAAAAAAAAATGTTATTTTTACCTATTTATTACGTGAATAAATTGATAAATTTAATCGCCTGCCCTTAGCCGAGGAATCCATTCCAGGTACAACCGCTTCAAAAATTTGCCGACAGACACCTTAGGCTATTATTATATAGGGGATCAGCGATAAAACGTATGAAAATAATGCACGCGATATTTAAATAATTTAAAACAAGAAATGATTATATGAGATGGTTAAAGGAATGACGTCATAATGCTAGAAAAAAAAATGTTATTTTTTTACCTATTTATTACGTGAATAAATTGATAAATTTAATCGCCTGCCCTTAGCCGAGGAATCCATTCCAGGTACAACCGCTTCAAAAATTTGCCGACAGACACCTTAGGCTATTATTATATAGGGGATCAGCGATAAAACGTATGAAAATAATGCACGCGATATTTAAATAATTTAAAACAAGAAATGATTATATGAGATGGTTAAAGGAATGACGTCATAATGCTAGAAAAAAAAATGTTATTTTTACCTATTTATTACGTGAATAAATTGATAAATTTAATCGCCTGCCCTTAGCCGAGGAATCCATTCCAGGTACAACCGCTTCAAAAATTTGCCGACAGACACCTTAGGCTATTATTATATAGGGGATCAGCGATAAAACGTATGAAAATAATGCACGCGATATTTAAATAATTTAAAACAAGAAATGATTATATGACATGGTTAAAGGAATGACGTCATAATGCTAGAAAAAAAATGTTATTTTTACCTATTTATTACGTGAATAAATTGATAAATTTAATCGCCTGCCCTTAGCCGAGGAATCCATTCCAGGTACAACCGCTTCAAAAATTTGCCGACAGACACCTTAGGCTATTATTATATAGGGGATCAGCGATAAAACGTATGAAAATAATGCACGCGATATTTAAATAATTTAAAACAAGAAATGATTATATGAGATGGTTAAAGGAATGACGTCATAATGCTAGAAAAAAAAATGTTATTTTTACCTATTTATTACGTGAATAAATTGATAAATTTAATCGCCTGCCCTTAGCCGAGGAATCCATTCCAGGTACAACCGCTTCAAAAAATTTGCCGACAGACACCTTAGGCTATTATTATATAGGGGATCAGCGATAAAACGTATGAAAATAATGCACGCGATATTTAAATAATTTAAAACAAGAAATGATTATATGAGATGGTTAAAGGAATGACGTCATAATGCTAGAAAAAAAATGTTATTTTTACCTATTTATTACGTGAATAAATTGATAAATTTAATCGCCTGCCCTTAGCCGAGGAATCCATTCCAGGTACAACCGCTTCAAAAATTTGCCGACAGACACCCTAGGCTATTATTATATAGGGGATCAGCGATAAAACGTATGAAAATAATGCACGCGATATTTTAAATAATTTAAAACAAGAAATGATTATATGAGATGGTTAAAGGAATGACGTCATAATGCTAGAAAAAAAAAATGTTATTTTTACCTATTTATTACGTGAATAAATTGATAAATTTAATCGCCTGCCCTTAGCCGAGGAATCCATTCCAGGTACAACCGCTTCAAAAATTTGCCGACAGACACCTTAGGCTATTATTATACAGGGGATCAGCGATAAAACGTATGAAAATAATGCACGCGATATTTAAATAATTTAAAACAAGAAATGATTATATGAGATGGTTAAAGGAATGACGTCATAATGCTAGAAAAAAAAATGTTATTTTTACCTATTTATTACGTGAATAAATTGATAAATTTAATCGCCTGCCCTTAGCCGAGGAATCCATTCCAGGTACAACCGCTTCAAAAATTTGCCGACAGACACCTTAGGCTATTATTATAAAGGGGATCAGCGATAAAACGTATGAAAATAATGCACGCGATATTTAAATAATTTAAAACAAGAAATGATTATATGAGATGGTTAAAGGAATGACGTCATAATGCTAGAAAAAAAATGTTATTTTTACCTATTTATTACGTGAATAAATTGATAAATTTAATCGCCTGCCCTTAGCCGAGGAATCCATTCCAGGTACAACCGCTTCAAAAATTTGCCGACAGACACCTTAGGCTATTATTATATAGGGGATCAGCGATAAAACGTATGAAAATAATGCACGCGATATTTAAATAATTTAAAACAAGAAATGATTATATGAGATGGTTAAAGGAATGACGTCATAATGCTAGAAAAAAAATGTTATTTTTACCTATTAATTACGTGAATAAATTGATAAATTTAATCGCCTGTCCTTAGCCGAGGAATCCATTCCAGGTACAACCGCTTCAAAAATTTGCCGACAGACACCTTAGGCTATTATTATATAGGGGATCAGCGATAAAACGTATGAAAATAATGCACGCGATATTTAAATAATTTAAAACAAGAAATGATTATATGAGATGGTTAAAGGAATGACGTCATAATGCTAGAAAAAAAAATGTTATTTTTACCTATTTATTACGTGAATAAATTGATAAATTTAATCGCCTGCCCTTAGCCGAGGAATCCATTCCAGGTACAACCGCTTCAAAAATTTGCCGACAGACACCTTAGGCTATTATTATATAGGGGATCAGCGATAAAACGTATGAAAATAATGCACGCGATATTTAAATAATTTAAAACAAGAAATGATTATATGAGATGGTTAAAGGAATGACGTCATAATGCTAGAAAAAAAAATGTTATTTTTACCTATTTATTACGTGAATAAATTGATAAATTTAATCGCCTGCCCTTAGCCGAGGAATCCATTCCAGGTACAACCGCTTCAAAAATTTGCCGACAGACACCTTAGGCTATTATTATATAGGGGATCAGCGATAAAACGTATGAAAATAATGCACGCGATATTTAAATAATTTAAAACAAGAAATGAGTATATGAGATGGTTAAAGGAATGACGTCATAATGCTAGAAAAAAAATGTTATTTTTACCTATTTATTACGTGAATAAATTGATAAATTTAATCGCCTGCCCTTAGCCGAGGAATCCATTCCAGGTACAACCGCTTCAAAAATTTGCCGACAGACACCTTAGGCTATTATTATATAGTAGATCAGCGATAAAACGTATGAAAATAATGCACGCGATATTTAAATAATTTAAAACAAGAAATGATTATATGAGATGGTTAAAGGAATGACGTCATAATGCTAGAAAAAAAAATGTTATTTTTACCTATTTATTACGTGAATAAATTGATAAATTTAATCGCCTGCCCTTAGCCGAGGAATCCATTCCAGGTACAACCGCTTCAAAAATTTGCCGACAGACACCTTAGGCTATTATTATTATATAGGGGATCAGCGATAAAACGTATGAAAATAATGCACGCGATATTTAAATAATTTAAAACAAGAAATGATTATATGAGATGGTTAAAGGAATGACGTCATAATGCTAGAAAAAAAAATGTTATTTTTACCTATTTATTACGTGAATAAATTGATAAATTTAATCGCCTGCCCTTAGCCGAGGAATCCATTCCAGGTAAAACCGCTTCAAAAATTTGCCGACAGACACCTTAGGCTATTATTATATAGGGGATCAGCGATAAAACGTATGAAAATAATGCACGCGATATTTAAATAATTTAAAACAAGAAATGATTATATGAGATGGTTAAAGGAATGACGTCATAATGCTAGAAAAAAAATGTTATTTTTACCTATTTATTACGTGAATAAATTGATAAATTTAATCGCCTGCCCTTAGCCGAGGAATCCATTCCAGGTACAACCGCTTCAAAAATTTGCCGACAGACACCTTAGGCTATTATTATATAGGGGATCAGCGATAAAACGTAATGAAAATAATGCACGCGATATTTAAATAATTTAAAACAAGAAATGATTATATGAGATGGTTAAAGGAATGACGTCATAATGCTAGAAAAAAAAATGTTATTTTTTACCTATTTATTACGTGAATAAATTGATAAATTTAATCGCCTGCCCTTAGCCGAGGAATCCATTCCAGGTACAACCGCTTCAAAAATTTGCCGACAGACACCTTAGGCTATTATTATATAGGGGATCAGCGATAAAACGTATGAAAATAATGCACGCGATATTTAAATAATTTAAAACAAGAAATGATTATAAATGAAGGTTAAAGGAATGACGTCATAATGCTAGAAAAAAAATGTTATTTTTACCTATTTATTACGTGAATAAATTGATAAATTTAATCGCCTGCCCTTAGCCGAGGAATCCATTCCAGGTACAACCGCTTCAAAAATTTGCCGACAGACACCTTAGGCTATTATTATATAGGGGATCAGCGATAAAACGTATGAAAATAATGCACGCGATATTTAAATAATTTAAAACAAGAAATGATTATATGAGATGGTTAAAGGAATGACGTCATAATGCTAGAAAAAAAAATGTTATTTTTTACCTATTTATTACGTGAATAAATTGATAAATTTAATCGCCTGCCCTTAGCCGAGGAATCCATTCCAGGTACAACCGCTTCAAAAATTTGCCGACAGACACCTTAGGCTATTATTATATAGGGGATCAGCGATAAAACGTATGAAAATAATGCACGCGATATTTAAATAATTTAAAACAAGAAATGATTATATGAGATGGTTAAAGGAATGACGTCATAATGCTAGAAAAAAATATTATTTTTACCTATTTATTACGTGAATAAATTGATAAATTTAATCGCCTGCCCTTAGCCGAGGAATCCATTCCAGGTACAACCGCTTCAAAAATTTGCCGACAGACACCTTAGGCTATTATTATATAGGGGATCAGCGATAAAACGTATGAAAATAATGCACGCGATATTTAAATAATTTAAAACAAGAAATGATTATATGAGATGGTTAAAGGAATGACGTCATAATGCTAGAAAAAAATGTTATTTTTACCTATTTATTACGTGAATAAATTGATAAATTTAATCGCCTGCCCTTAGCCGAGGAATCCATTCCAGGTACAACCGCTTCAAAAATTGCCGACAGACACCTTAGGCTATTATTATATAGGGGATCAGCGATAAAACGTATGAAAATAATGCACGCGATATTTAAATAATTTAAAATAAGAAATGATTAAATGAGATGGTTAAAGGAATGACGTCATAATGCTAGAAAAAAATATTATTTTTACCTATTTATTACGTGAATAAATTGATAAATTTAATCGCCTGCCCTTAGCCGAGGAATCCATTCCAGGTACAACCGCTTCAAAAATTTGCCGACAGACACCTTAGGCTATTATTATATAGGGGATCAGCGATAAAACGTATGAAAATAATGCACGCGATATTTAAATAATTTAAAACAAGAAATGATTATATGAGATGGTTAAAGGAATGACGTCATAATGCTAGAAAAAAAAAATGTTATTTTTACCTATTTATTACGTGAATAAATTGATAAATTTAATCGCCTGCCCTTAGCCGAGGAATCCATTCCAGGTACAACCGCTTCAAAAATTTGCCGACAGACACCTTAGGCTATTATTATATAGGGATCAGCGATAAAACGTATGAAAATAATGCACGCGATATTTAAATAATTTAAAACAAGAAATGATTATATGAGATGGTTAAAGGAATGACGTCATAATGCTAGAAAAAAAATGTTATTTTTACCTATTTATTACGTGAATAAATTGATAAATTTAATCGCCTGCCCTTAGCCGAGGAATCCATTCCAGGTACAACCGCTTCAAAAATTTGCCGACAGACACCTTAGGCTATTATTATATAGGGGATCAGCGATAAAACGTATGAAAATAATGCACGCGATATTTAAATAATTTAAAACAAGAAATGATTATATGAGATGGTTAAAGGAATGACGTCATAATGCTAGAAAAAAAAAAATGTTATTTTTACCTATTTATTACGTGAATAAATTGATAAATTTAATCGCCTGCCCTTAGCCGAGGAATCCATTCCAGGTACAACCGCTTCAAAAATTTGCCGACAGACACCTTAGGCTATTATTATATAGGGGATCAGCGATAAAACGTATGAAAATAATGCACGCGATATTAAATAATTTAAAACAAGAAATGATTATATGAGATGGTTAAAGGAATGACGTCATAATGCTAGAAAAAAATGTTATTTTTACCTATTTATTACGTGAATAAATTGATAAATTTAATCGCCTGCCCTTAGCCGAGGAATCCATTCCAGGTACAACCGCTTCAAAAATTTGCCGACAGACACCTTAGGCTATTATTATATATAGGGGATCAGCGATAAAACGTATGAAAATAATGCACGCGATATTTAAATAATTTAAAACAAGAAATGATTATATGAGATGGTTAAAGGAATGACGTCATAATGCTAGAAAAAAAAATGTTATTTTTACCTATTTATTACGTGAATAAATTGATAAATTTAATCGCCTGCCCTTAGCCGAGGAATCCATTCCAGTACAAACCGCTTCAAAATTTGCCGATAGACACCTTAGGCTATTATTATATAGGGATCAGCGATAAAACGTATGAAAATAATGCACGCGATATTTAAATAATTTAAAACAAGAAATGATTATATGAGATGGTTAAAGGAATGACGTCATAATGCTAGAAAAAAAATGTTATTTTTACCTATTTATTACGTGAATAAATTGATAAATTTAATCGCCTGGCCTTAGCCGAGGAATCCATTCCAGGTACAACCGCTTCAAAAATTTGCCGACAGACACCTTAGGCTATTATTATATAGGGGATCAGCGATAAAACGTATGAAAATAATGCACGCGATATTTAAATAATTTAAAACAAGAAATGATTATATGAGATGGTTAAAGGAATGACGTCATAATGCTAGAAAAAAAAATGTTATTTTTACCTATTTATTACGTGAATAAATTGATAAATTTAATCGCCTGTCCTTAGCCGAGGAATCCATTCCAGGTACAACCGCTTCAAAAATTTGCCGACAGACACCTTAGGCTATTATTATATAGGGGATCAGCGATAAAACGTATGAAAATAATGCACGCGATATTTAAATAATTTAAAACAAGAAATGATTATATGAGATGGTTAAAGGAATGACGTCATAATGCTAGAAAAAAAATGTTATTTTTACCTATTTATTACGTGAATAAATTGATAAATTTAATCGCCTGCCCTTAGCCGAGGAATCCATTCCAGGTACAACCGCTTCAAAAATTTGCCGACAGACACCTTAGGCTATTATTATATAGGGGATTAAAAGTTAGATATTTAGTAGTCCTCGACTTATATGAAAAGAATTTATTGTTAATACCGATGATAAAATTTTCATTACAACAAAAAATAATCGATGATTGAATTTAAAATTATCACTTATAAACTTAATCTATTATTTAAGTCAAATATAAAAGAAAATTATTTGCTTAATATGTAAGTTCAGCGATAAAACGTATGAAAATAATGCACGCGATATTTAAATAATTTAAAACAAGAAATGATTATATGAGATGGTTAAAGGAATGACGTCATAATGCTAGAAAAAAAATGTTATTTTTACCTATTTATTACGTGAATAAATTGATAAATTTAATCGCCTGCCCTTAGCCGAGGAATCCATTCCAGGTACAACCGCTTCAAAAATTTGCCGACAGACACCTTAGGCTATTATTATATAGGGGATCAGCGATAAAACGTATGAAAATAATGCACGCGATATTTAAATAATTTGAAACAAGAAATGATTATATGAGATGGTTAAAGGAATGACGTCATAATGCTAGAAAAAAAATGTTATTTTTACCTATTTATTACGTGAATAAATTGATAAATTTAATCGCCTGCCCTTAGCCGAGGAATCCATTCCAGGTACAACCGCTTCAAAAATTTGCCGACAGACACCTTAGGCTATTATTATATAGGGGATCAGCGATAAAACGTATGAAAATAATGCACGCGATATTTAAATAATTTAAAACAAGAAATGATTATATGAGATGGTTAAAGGAATGACGTCATAATGCTAGAAAAAAAATGTTATTTTTACCTATTTATTACGTGAATAAATTGATAAATTTAATCGCCTGCCCTTAGCCGAGGAATCCATTCCAGGTACAACCGCTTCAAAAATTTGCCGACAGACACCTTAGGCTATTATTATATAGGGGATCAGCGATAAAACGTATGAAAATAATGCACGCGATATTTAAATAATTTAAAACAAGAAATGATTATATGAGATGGTTAAAGGAATGACGTCATAATGCTAGAAAAAAAATGTTATTTTTACCTATTTATTACGTGAATAAATTGATAAATTTAATCGCCTGTCCTTAGCCGAGGAATCCATTCCAGGTACAACCGCTTCAAAAATTTGCCGACAGACACCTTAGGCTATTATTATATAGGGGATCAGCGATAAAACGTATGAAAATAATGCACGCGATATTTAAATAATTTAAAACAAGAAATGATTATATGAGATGGTTAAAGGAATGACGTCATAATGCTAGAAAAAAAATATTATTTTTACTTATTTATTACGTGAATAAATTGATAAATTTAATCGCCTGCCCTTAGCCGAGGAATCCATTCCAGGTACAACCGCTTCAAAAATTTGCCGACAGACACCTTAGGCTATTATTATATAGGGGATCAGCGATAAAACGTATGAAAATAATGCACGCGATATTTAAATAATTTAAAACAAGAAATGATTATATGAGATGGTTAAAGGAATGACGTCATAATGCTAGAAAAAAAAATGTTATTTTTACCTATTTATTACGTGAATAAATTGATAAATTTAATCGCCTGCCCTTAGCCGAGGAATCCATTCCAGGTACAACCGCTTCAAAAATTTGCCGACAGACACCTTAGGCTATTATTATATAGGGGATCAGCGATAAAACGTATGAAAATAATGCACGCGATATTTAAATAATTTAAAACAAGAAATGATTATATGAGATGGTTAAAGGAATGACGTCATAATGCTAGAAAAAAAATGTTAATTTTACCTATTTATTGCGTGAATAAATTGATAAATTTAATCGCCTGCCCTTAGCCGAGGAATCCATTCCAGGTACAACCGCTTCAAAAATTTGCCGACAGACACCTTAGGCTATTATTATATAGGGGATCAGCGATAAAACGTATGAAAATAATGCACGCGATATTTAAATAATTTAAAACAAGAAATGATTATATGAGATGGTTAAAGGAATGACGTCATAATGCTAGAAAAAAAATGTTATTTTTACTATTTATTACGTGAATAAATTGATAAATTTAATCGCCTGCCCTTAGCCGAGGAATCCATTCCAGGTACAACCGCTTCAAAAATTTGCCGACAGACACCTTAGGCTATTATTATATAGGGGATCAGCGATAAAACGTATGAAAATAATGCACGCGATATTTAAATAATTTAAAACAAGAAATGATTATATGAGATGGTTAAAGGAATGACGTCATAATGCTAGAAAAAATATGTTATTTTTACCTATTTATTACGTGAATAAATTGATAAATTTAATCGCCTGCCCTTAGCCGAGGAATCCATTCCAGGTACAACCGCTTCAAAAATTTGCCGACAGACACCTTAGGCTATTATTATATAGGGGATCAGCGATAAAACGTATGAAAATAATGCACGCGATATTTAAATAATTTAAAACAAGAAATGATTATATGAGATGGTTAAAGGAATGACGTCATAATGCTAGAAAAAAAATGTTATTTTACCTATTTATTACGTGAATAAATTGATAAATTTAATCGCCTGCCCTTAGCCGAGGAATCCATTCCAGGTACAACCGCTTCAAAAATTTGCCGACAGACACCTTAGGCTATTATTATATAGGGGATCAGCGATAAAACGTATGAAAATAATGCACGCGATATTTAAATAATTTAAAACAAGAAATGATTATATGAGATGGTTAAAGGAATGACGTCATAATGCTAGAAAAAAAAATGTTATTTTTACCTATTTATTACGTGAATAAATTGATAAATTTAATCGCCTGTCCTTAGCCGAGGAATCCATTCCAGGTACAACCGCTTCAAAAATTTGCCGACAGACACCTTAGGCTATTATTATATAGGGGATCAGCGATAAAACGTATGAAAATAATGCACGCGATATTTAAATAATTTAAAACAAGAAATGATTATATGAGATGGTTAAAGGAATGACGTCATAATGCTAGAAAAAAAATGTTATTTTTTACCTATTTATTACGTGAATAAATTGATAAATTTAATCGCCTGCCCTTAGCCGAGGAATCCATTCCAGGTACAACCGCTTCAAAAATTTGCCGACAGACACCTTAGGCTATTATTATATAGGGGATCAGCGATAAAACGTATGAAAATAATGCACGCGATATTTAAATAATTTAAAACAAGAAATGATTATATGAGATGGTTAAAGGAATGACGTCATAATGCTAGAAAAAAAAATGTTATTTTTACCTATTTATTACGTGAATAAATTGATAAATTTAAAATCGCCTGCCCTTCAGCCGAGGAATCCATTCCAGGTACAACCGCTTCAAAAATTTGCCGACAGACACCTTAGGCTATTATTATATAGGGGATCAGCGATAAAACGTATGAAAATAATGCACGCGATATTTAAATAATTTAAAACAAGAAATGATTATATGAGATGGTTAAAGGAATGACGTCATAATGCTAGAAAAAAAATGTTATTTTTACCTATTTATTACGTGAATAAAATTGATAAATTTAATCGCCTGCCCTTAGCCGAGGAATCCATTCCAGGTACAACCGCTTCAAAAATTTGCCGACAGACACCTTAGGCTATTATTATATAGGGATCAGCGATAAAACGTATGAAAATAATGCACGCGATATTTAAATAATTTAAAACAAGAAATGATTATATGAGATGGTTAAAGGAATGACGTCATAATGCTAGAAAAAAAAATGTTATTTTTACCTATTTATTACGTGAATAAATTGATAAATTTAATCGCCTCCGAGGAATCCATTCCAGGTACAACCGCTTCAAAAATTTGCCGACAGACACCTTAGGCTATTATTATATAGGGGATCAGCGATAAAACGTATGAAATAATGCACGCGATATTTAAATAATTTAAAACAAGAAATGATTATATGAGATGGTTAAAGGAATGACGTCATAATGCTAGAAAAAAAATGTTATTTTTTACCTATTTATTATTACGTGAATAAATTGATAAATTTAATCGCCTGCCCTTAGCCGAGGAATCCATTCCAGGTACAACCGCTTCAAAAATTTGCCGACAGACACCTTAGGCTATTATTATATAGGGGATCAGCGATAAAACGTATGAAAATAATGCACGCGATATTTAAATAATTTAAAACAAGAAATGATTATATGAGATGGTTAAAGGAATGACGTCATAATGCTAGAAAAAAAAATGTTATTTTTACCTATTTATTACGTGAATAAATTGATAAATTTAATCGCCTGCCCTTAGCCGAGGAATCCATTCCAGGTACAACCGCTTCAAAAATTTGCCGACAGACACCTTAGGCTATTATATAGGGGATCAGCGATAAAACGTATGAAAATAATGCACGCGATATTTAAATAATTTAAAACAAGAAATGATTATATGAGATGGTTAAAGGAATGACGTCATAATGCTAGAAAAAAAATGTTATTTTTACCTATTTATTACGTGAATAAATTGATAAATTTAATCGCCTGCCCTTAGCCGAGGAATCCATTCCAGGTACAACCGCTTCAAAAATTTGCCGACAGACACCTTAGGCTATTATTATATAGGGGATCAGCGATAAAACGTATGAAAATAATGCACGCGATATTTAAATAATTTAAAACAAGAAATGATTATATGAGATGGTTAAAGGAATGACGTCATAATGCTAGAAAAAAAATGTTATTTTTACCTATTTATTACGTGAATAAATTGATAAATTTAATCGCCTGCCCTTAGCCGAGGAATCCATTCCAGGTACAACCGCTTCAAAAATTTGCCGACAGACACCTTAGGCTATTATTATATAGGGGATCAGCGATAAAACGTATGAAAATAATGCACGCGATATTTAAATAATTTAAAACAAGAAATGAATATATGAGATGGTTAAAGGAATGAAGTCATAATGCTAGAAAAAAAATGTTATTTTTACCTATTTATTACGTGAATAAATTGATAAATTTAATCGCCTGCCCTTAGCCGAGGAATCTATTCCAGGTACAACCGCTTCAAAAATTTGCCGACAGACACCTTAGGCTATTATTATATAGGGGATCAGCGATAAAACGTATGAAAATAATGCACGCGATATTTAAATAATTTAAAACAAGAAATGATTATATGAGATGGTTAAAGGAATGACGTCATAATGCTAGAAAAAAAATGTTATTTTTACCTATTTATTACGTGAATAAATTGATAAATTTAATCGCCTGCCCTTAGCCGAGGAATCCATTCCAGGTACAACCGCTTCAAAAATTTGCCGACAGACACCTTAGGCTATTATTATATAGGGGATCAGCGATAAAACGTATGAAAATAATGCACGCGATATTTAAATAATTTAAAACAAGAAATGATTATATGAGATGGTTAAAGGAATGACGTCATAATGCTAGAAAAAAAATGTTATTTTTTACCTTTTATTACGTGAATAAATTGATAAATTTAATCGCCTGCCCTTAGCCGAGGAATCCATTCCAGGTACAACCGCTTCAAAAATTTGCCGACAGACACCTTAGGCTATTATTATATAGGGGATCAGCGATAAAACGTATGAAAATAATGCACGCGATATTTAAATAATTTAAAACAAGAAATGATTATATGAGATGGTTAAAGGAATGACGTCATAATGCTAGAAAAAAAATATTATTTTTACTTATTTACGTGAATAAATTGATAAATTTAATCGCCTGCCCTTAGCCGAGGAATCCATTCCAGGTACAACCGCTTCAAAAATTTGCCGACAGACACCTTAGGCTATTATTATATAGGGGATCAGCGATAAAACGTATGAAAATAATGCACGCGATATTTAAATAATTTAAAACAAGAAATGATTATATGAGATGGTTAAAGGAATGACGTCATAATGCTAGAAAAAAAATGTTATTTTTACCTATTTATTACGTGAATAAATTGATAAATTTAATCGCCTGCCCTTAGCCGAGGAATCCATTCCAGGTACAACCGCTTCAAAAATTTGCCGACAGACACCTTAGGCTATTATTATATAGGGGATCAGCGATAAAACGTATGAAAATAATGCACGCGATATTTAAATAATTTAAAACAAGAAATGATTATATGAGATGGTTAAAGGAATGACGTCATAATGCTAGAAAAAAAATGTTATTTTTACCTATTTATTACGTGAATAAATTGATAAATTTAATCGCCTGCCCTTAGCCGAGGAATCCATTCCAGGTACAACCGCTTCAAAAATTTGCCGACAGACACCTTAGGCTATTATTATATAGGGGATCAGCGATAAAACGTATGAAAATAATGCACGCGATATTTAAATAATTTAAAACAAGAAATGATTATATGAGATGGTTAAAGGAATGACGTCATAATGCTAGAAAAAAAAATGTTATTTTTACCTTTTTATTACGTGAATAAATTGATAAATTTAATCGCCTGCCCTTAGCCGAGGAATCCATTCCAGGTACAACCGCTTCAAAAATTTGCCGACAGACACCTTAGGCTATTATTATATAGGGGATCAGCGATAAAACGTATGAAAATAATGCACGCGATATTTAAATAATTTAAAACAAGAAATGATTATATGAGATGGTTAAAGGAATGACGTCATAATGCTAGAAAAAAAATGTTATTTTTACCTATTTATTACGTGATTAAATTGATAAATTTAATCGCCTGCCCTTAGCCGAGGAATCCATTCCAGGTACAACCGCTTCAAAAATTTGCCGACAGACACCTTAGGCTATTATTATATAGGGGATCAGCGATAAAACGTATGAAAATAATGCACGCGATATTTAAATAATTTAAAACAAAAAAATGATTATATGAGATGGTTAAAGGAATGACGTCATAATGCTAGAAAAAAAATGTTATTTTTACCTATTTATTACGTGAATAAATTGATAAATTTAATCGCCTGCCCTTAGCCGAGGAATCCATTCCAGGTACAACCGCTTCAAAAATTTGCTGCCGACAGACACCTTAGGCTATTATTATATAGGGGATCAGCGATAAAACGTATGAAAATAATGCACGCGATATTTAAATAATTTAAAACAAGAAATGATTATATGAGATGGTTAAAGGAATGACGTCATAATGCTAGAAAAAAAATGTTATTTTTACCTATTTATTACGTGAATAAATTGATAAATTTAATCGCCTGCCCTTAGCCGAGGAATCCATTCCAGGTACAACCGCTTCAAAAATTTGCCGACAGACACCTTAGGCTATTATTATATAGGGGATCAGCGATAAAACGTATGAAAATAATGCACGCGATATTTAAATAATTTAAAACAAGAAATGATTATATGAGATGGTTAAAGGAATGACGTCATAATGCTAGAAAAAAAATGTTATTTTTACCTATTGATTACGTGAATAAATTGATAAATTTAATCGCCTGCCCTTAGCCGAGGAATCCATTCCAGGTACAACCGCTTCAAAAATTTGCCGACAGACACCTTAGGCTATTATTATATAGGGGATCAGCGATAAAACGTATGAAAATAATGCACGCGATATTTAAATAATTTAAAACAAGAAATGATTATATGAGATGGTTAAAGGAATGACGTCATAATGCTAGAAAAAAAATGTTATTTTTACCTATTTATTACGTGAATAAATTGATAAATTTAATCGCCTGCCCTTAGCCGAGGAATCCATTCCAGGTACAACCGCTTCAAAAATTTGCCGACAGACACCTTAGGCTATTATTATATAGGGGATCAGCGATAAAACGTATGAAAATAATGCACGCGATATTTAAATAATTTAAAACAAGAAATGATTATATGAGATGGTTAAAGGAATGACGTCATAATGCTAGAAAAAAAATGTTATTTTTTACCTATTTATTACGTGAATAAATTGATAAATTTAATCGCCTGCCCTTAGCCGAGGAATCCATTCCAGGTACAACCGCTTCAAAAATTTGCCGACAGACACCTTAGGCTATTATTATAATTATTATATAGGGGATCAGCGATAAAACGTATGAAAATAATGCACGCGATATTTAAATAATTTAAAACAAGAAATGATTATATGAGATGGTTAAAGGAATGACGTCATAATGCTAGAAAAAAAATGTTATTTTTACCTATTTATTACGTGAATAAATTGATAAATTTAATCGCCTGCCCTTAGCCGAGGAATCCATTCCAGGTACAACCGCTTCAAAAATTTGCCGACAGACACCTTAGGCTATTATTATATAGGGGATCAGCGATAAAACGTATGAAAATAATGCACGCGATATTTAAATAATTTAAAACAAGAAATGATTATATGAGATGGTTAAAGGAATGACGTCATAATGCTAGAAAAAAAATGTTATTTTTACCTATTTATTACGTGAATAAATTGATAAATTTAATCGCCTGCCCTTAGCCGAGGAATCCATTCCAGGTACAACCGCTTCAAAAATTTGCCGACAGACACCTTAGGCTATTATTATATAGGGGATCAGCGATAAAACGTATGAAAATAATGCACGCGATATTTAAATAATTTAAAACAAGAAATGATTATATGAGATGGTTAAAGGAATGACGTCATAATGCTAGAAAAAAAATGTTTTTTTTTACCTATTTATTACGTGAATAAATTGATAAATTTAATCGCCTGCCCTTAGCCGAGGAATCCATTCCAGGTACAACCGCTTCAAAAATTTGCCGACAGACACCTTAGGCTATTATTATATAGGGGATCAGCGATAAAACGTATGAAAATAATGCACGCGATATTTAAATAATTTAAAACAAGAAATGATTATATGAGATGGTTAAAGGAATGACGTCATAATGCTAGAAAAAAAATGTTATTTTTACCTATTTATTACGTGAATAAATTGATAAATTTAATCGCCTGCCCTTAGCCGAGGAATCCATTCCAGGTACAACCGCTTCAAAAATTTGCCGACAGACACCTTAGGCTATTATTATAATAGGGGATGAGCGATAAAACGTATGAAAATAATGCACGCGATATTTAAATAATTTAAAACAAGAAATGATTATATGAGATGGTTAAAGGAATGACGTCATAATGCTAGAAAAAAAATATTATTTTTACCTATTTATTACGTGAATAAATTGATAAATTTAATCGCCTGCCCTTAGCCGAGGAATCCATTCCAGGTACAACCGCTTCAAAAATTTGCCGACAGACACCTTAGGCTATTATTATATAGGGGATCAGCGATAAAACGTATGAAAATAATGCACGCGATATTTAAATAATTTAAAACAAGAAATGATTATATGAGATGGTTAAAGGAATGACGTCATAATGCTAGAAAAAAAATGTTATTTTTACCTATTTATTACGTGATAAATTGATAAATTTAATCGCCTGCCCTTAGCCGAGGAATCCATTCCAGGTACAAACGCTTCAAAAATTTGCCGACAGACACCTTAGGCTATTATTATATAGGGGATCAGCGATAAAACGTATGAAAATAATGCACGCGATATTTAAATAATTTAAAACAAGAAATGATTATATGAGATGGTTAAAGGAATGACGTCATAATGCTAGAAAAAAAATGTTATTTTTACCTATTTATTACGTGAATAAATTGATAAATTTAATCGCCTGCCCTTAGCCGAGGAATCCATTCCAGGTACAACCGCTTCAAAAATTTGCCGACAGACACCTTAGGCTATTATTATATAGGGGATCAGCGATAAAACGTATGAAAATAATGCACGCGATATTTAAATAATTTAAAACAAGAAATGATTATATGAGATGGTTAAAGGAATGACGTCATAATGCTAGAAAAAAATGTTATTTTTACCTATTTATTACGTGAATAAATTGATAAATTTAATCGCCTGCCCTTAGCCGAGGAATCCATTCCAGGTACAACCGCTTCAAAAATTTGCCGACAGACACCTTAGGCTATTATTATATAGGGGATCAGCGATAAAACGTATGAAAATAATGCACGCGATATTTAAATAATTTAAAACAAGAAATGATTATATGAGATGGTTAAAGGAATGACGTCATAATGCTAGAAAAAAAAATGTTATTTTTACCTATTTATTACGTGAATAAATTGATAAATTTAATCGCCTGCCCTTAGCCGAGGAATCCATTCCAGGTACAACCGCTTCAAAAATTTGCCGACAGACACCTTAGGCTATTATTATATAGGGGATCAGCGATAAAACGTATGAAAATAATGCACGCGATATTTAAATAATTTAAAACAAGAAATGATTATATGAGATGGTTAAAGGAATGACGTCATAAATGCTAGAAAAAAAATGTTATTTTTACTATTTATTACGTGAATAAATTGATAAATTTAATCGCCTGCCCTTAGCCGAGGAATCCATTCCAGGTACAACCGCTTCAAAAATTTGCCGACAGACACCTTAGGCTATTATTATATAGGGGATCAGCGATAAAACGTATGAAAATAATGCACGCGATATTTAAATAATTTAAAACAAGAAATGATTATATGAGATGGTTAAAGGAATGACGTCATAATGCTAGAAAAAAAAATGTATTTTTACCTATTTATTACGTGAATAAATTGATAAATTTAATCGCCTGCCCTTAGCCGAGGAATCCATTCCAGGTACAACCGCTTCAAAAATTTGCCGACAGACACCTTAGGCTATTATTATATAGGGGATCAGCGATAAAACGTATGAAAATAATGCACGCGATATTTAAATAATTTAAAACAAGAAATGATTATATGAGATGGTTAAAGGAATGACGTCATAATGCTAGAAAAAAAATGTTATTTTTACCTATTTATTACGTGAATAAATTGATAAATTTAATCGCCTGCCCTTAGCCGAGGAATCCATTCCAGGTACAACCGCTTCAAAAATTTGCCGACAGACACCTTAGGCTATTATTATATATAGGGGATCAGCGATAAAACGTATGAAAATAATGCACGCGATATTTAAATAATTTAAAACAAGAAATGATTATATGAGATGGTTAAAGGAATGACGTCATAATGCTAGAAAAAAATGTTATTTTTACCTATTTATTACGTGAATAAATTGATAAATTTTAATCGCCTGCCCTTAGCCGAGGAATCCATTCCAGGTACAACCGCTTCAAAAATTTGCCGACAGACACCTTAGGCTATTATTATATAGGGATCAGCGATAAAACGTATGAAAATAATGCACGCGATATTTAAATAATTTAAAACAAGAAATGATTATATGAGATGGTTAAAGAATGACGTCATAATGCTAGAAAAAAAATGTTATTTTTACCTATTTATTACGTGAATAAATTGATAAATTTAATCGCCTGCCCTTAGCCGAGGAATCCATTCCAGGTACAACCGCTTCAAAAATTTGCCGACAGACACCTTAGGCTATTATTATATAGGGGATCAGCGATAAAACGTATGAAAATAATGCACGCGATATTTAAATAATTTAAAACAAGAAATGATTATATGAGATGGTTAAAGGAATGACGTCATAATGCTAGAAAAAAAATGTTATTTTTACCTATTTATTACGTGAATAAATTGATAAATTTAATCGCCTGCCCTTAGCCGAGGAATCCATTCCAGGCCCACAACCGCTTCAAAAATTTGCCGACAGACACCTTAGGCTATTATTATATAGGGGATCAGCGATAAAACGTATGAAAATAATGCACGCGATATTTAAATAATTTAAAACAAGAAATGATTATATGAGATGGTTAAAGGAATGACGTCATAATGCTAGAAAAAAAATGTTATTTTTACCTATTTATTACGTGAATAAATTGATAAATTTAATCGCCTGCCCTTAGCCGAGGAATCCATTCCAGGTACAACCGCTTCAAAAATTTGCCGACAGACACCTTTAGGCTATTATTATATAGGGGATCAGCGATAAAACGTATGAAAATAATGCACGCGATATTTAAATAATTTAAAACAAGAAATGATTATATGAGATGGTTAAAGGAATGACGTCATAATGCTAGAAAAAAAATGTTATTTTTACCTATTTATTACGTGAATAAATTGATAAATTTAATCGCCTGCCCTTAGCCGAGGAATCCATTCCAGGTACAACCGCTTCAAAAATTTGCCGACAGACACCTTAGGCTATTATTATATAGGGGATCAGCGATAAAACGTATGAAAATAATGCACGCGATATTTAAATAATTTAAAACAAGAAATGATTATATGAGATGGTTAAAGGAATGACGTCATAATGCTAGAAAAAAAATGTTATTTTTACCTATTTATTACGTGAATAAATTGATAAATTTAATCGCCTGCCCTTAGCCGAGGAATCCATTCCAGGTACAACCGCTTCAAAAATTTGCCGACAGACACCTTAGGCTATTATTATATAGGGGATCAGCGATAAAACGTATGAAAATAATGCACGCGATATTTAAATAATTTAAAACAAGAAATGATTATATGAGATGGTTAAAGGAATGACGTCATAATGCTAGAAAAAATGTTATTTTTACCTATTTATTACGTGAATAAATTGATAAATTTAATCGCCTGCCCTTAGCCGAGGAATCCATTCCAGGTACAACCGCTTCAAAAATTTGCCGACAGACACCTTAGGCTATTATTATATAGGGGATCAGCGATAAAACGTATGAAAATAATGCACGCGATATTTAAATAATTTAAAACAAGAAATGATTATATGAGATGGTTAAAGGAATGACGTCATAATGCTAGAAAAAAAATGTTATTTTTACCTATTTATTACGTGAATAAATTGATAAATTTAATCGCCTGCCCTTAGCCGAGGAATCCATTCCAGGTACAACCGCTTCAAAAATTTGCCGACAGACACCTTAGGCTATTATTATATAGGGGATCAGCGATAAAACGTATGAAAATAATGCACGCGATATTTAAATAATTTAAAACAAGAAATGATTATATGAGATGGTTAAAGGAATGACGTCATAATGCTAGAAAAAAAATGTTATTTTTACCTATTTATTACGTGAATAAATTGATAAATTTAATCGCCTGCCCTTAGCCGAGGAATCCATTCCAGGTACAACCGCTTCAAAAATTTGCCGACAGACACCTTAGGCTATTATTATATAGGGGATTAGCATATAGCCCATGAAATATGACGCGATCAGTTTAAATAATTAAAACAATGATTAGAACTGTTAAGTACCCAATGAGGCAGGTAAAAAAAATGGTTTGTTTTTTGGCTGAGAATTATCTGGTTCACTCTCAATAGTTTATTTATCGTCATACTCCTCTAGAGTCTCCCGATCCTGTAATGCAGTTTAGAATCACATGGAATTCATTGAGTCAAACCATGTGGTTATGTATAACAAACAAACAAACCTTAATTTCCAAATTATTATATAGG